>JAUEJL010128505.1:0-11421 GCA_032274825.1 Drosophyllum lusitanicum | reverse complement strand
TGGGCAATCGAATTGAAGGGAGGAGAATTTGACGGCTAAGATTGATTCTCGTGATTCTCGTAATAAAAATGGTTTTCAAATGAACTTTTCAATATATATATATATATATATATACACACACAAAAAAAAAGTGATAGTTACGTTTAAGTTTTTGTAACACATTTGACTAAAAATTTAAGATAGCTCTGATTTTCACAAATGAGTAACTTTCTTATCTGGTCTTCGATTGGTATCAAAATAAAGTAGTTTTAAGACTATTTAATTATAAATAGTATATGTTTTTATGTAAATAATACATATGGTCAAAGCAAAAGTCTAATCATTACCTTTTTAATTACCCCAACCAATTTATAGTAACTATTATTTAATAACTCACTAAACATAATTATAATCTCTTCCTTATTCTATTATTTTTTAAAAATTACGTAAAACCCAATAAAGAAATTGATGAGAAAAAATAGAAATAAAGAAAATTAGAAAAGAAGAAAGAAAATGAATATGTTACTGAAAGAAACTATTTGCAGACACCGCATTCTACAAATATCATATCCTTACATTTTTGAAACCGCACATTTTTTTTTTGAAAAGCATGGGAATCAAATATATAAATGATAATGAAACAACAATCAATTGTACAAAAATCCTATGAGACTCCAAGTTGGAGACAACAAAAGAAAGACCAAGTCAAGGTGTTAAAAACCCAAGCACCGGAAAAGATCAAACTTTTTTGAAGCACTACAATGGGTTAGAGACCCAACATGACCAGTCAAAATGCTGTTTTGATCTGTTTTGGATCCATAACCAAGAGGAGCATTGAACTTGTGAGAATACGTCTTCTTGCAAAATGTGATCCTTTGCCCCGCCATCCGCATGAATTAACTTGTTTCTCCATTTCTACACTCCCCAAATTTGAAACCAGACATGTTGAGCATAAACTATTCGTCGCCGCATTACGCGGATAGCCGGATACCATGCTAGTATTCAAATAATAATAACAAAATAATTTAAGAGTTTAAAAAAAAATTTGTTTAATACGATATTGAAAGAGTTGTGGATGGAGGTTTCAGTTGACATTCTCGGAATGAGCACTTCGGTGATACCATTTGTTTACTGCCAATCGAAGTTCTCATGGCTTAGAAGTCAAAGTGGGAAGGCTAATGTGTCTTTCATGCGATGGCAATCTGATCTGGCATAGGTTCAAATGTTTAATGCAAAAGACCTTGCAAATTGTAAGTTGGGGTTGTTTGTTTTGATTTGTTTTGTTTTGTTTGTATGGGTTTCATTTGCTGTTAATTAATGAAATTAACGCTTTTCTTAAATGAAAAAACGACTTTGAAAATCTGACCGAAATATATTACTTTCACATAGATATCATCCACATCCACCCTATCTTGGTTGCCATATACTTTTTTTAACTGAAATGCATTCCATCAAAACCAAACATTATAAAACAAAGAGTTATGCCTCCTATTATTTGCGAGATGCAAAGAGAGGGAGGAATACAATCAAGACCCCGTTCAGCCCTAAAGGCCTCTTAATTGAGACCTAAAAAAGCCGATATCAATTACTCATTAAATTTAAGCTAACTCACAAAAATTACTAGACCAGATATACAGCACAGGGTACTCTGAATCCTTCTTTGTTGCCTAGATTTTTGTTACTTCTATTACGTACGGGTTTGATAGCCAGGTAGGCTAATCTAACAAGTTTTGTTGTGATCAGGTCGAGATCCACTGAAACACTTGTAATTGAACAAAAAGGCATTCTTGTATATTTTTCATTGAAACACTTGTAATTGAACAAAAAGGCATTCTTGTATATTTTTCATTTTATTTTTTGGGTCCAAATTACGTGTAAGTTATTTCTCCCTAATCGGTTTGACTTTAAAGTCGACGAGCCCTTCAAAACTACACCATTTTTTTACTTGGTCCGAATTTCTAATGTCCTCCACATGCCCGATTACGCATTTCTTGAGAAACTTTACGTTTTTGAATTTAATCTCCATGCCATGACCGAAACCTTTTATCTTTTTTACGTTGTCTAGCATAAAGTTATCTTCCTCCTTCTCGAGCTTTTCTTCCATTGAGCCTAATCTGAGTGCTTCACTATAGGATCTTTTAAGATTCATGGGGGTCAAGTCTCTTATCCAACTCAAAGTTTGATAGTTTGAGTTTTCTTTTATACCGTACGTCTCCTTCCCGCTACCTTTTAAACTGGTTTTGTTTTCCAAGTAAATTCTCACTTTATACGTTCCTATCCAGATCTCATTTAACCTTCTTTCCATTTCAATCGTGCTCCACAATTGGTTGAACTTCACGAAGATGGATTGTTTTCCACTTGCAAGTCTCTTCCCGGCTACATAGACATCGACTAGAGTTCCAAATGTCTTGAACAGCCTCCAAAACTGTTGAGCTTCCGAATTCTCCGAAAAGTTGCAGAAGAAGAACGATGTGGAATTTTGTTTTCTCCTACCTGATGCTGATGATGGTTCGTGATGGAACCTTCCATTCTAAAACAAAGATACAAAGTTCTTGTTTATGGATTGTTAAATACTAATTATCATATAAAAACTTCCTTTTACTGGGAAATAGAATATATCACCAAAAATTAAGTCAAAAAGCCTAAAAATACAACACTAGCCATGATTAGTCTCCAAGTGAAAAGGAACCTACAAATATTATATTTATCCCTATTCCTCCAAGACTCTCTCCTTCTTTTACAAACCTGACTCAAGTTAACCCATCTCTATCTAATGTTACTTGACTAGATCTCTAATCCAGGCCATTCCAGGGTGCCACTACTCGATCACAGGTCACTTTTTTAACTTTTAACAGCGAGGGAAGTTAAAAAAAGGTTTGGGGTCACAGTGGACTACTGTACGAGTATTCTTGCGGTTGTGGAAAAAAGATTAATGTGATGCTAAGATGACATTTGAGAAGAATCTATGTCCATAAACCGTCACAAAATGCTACACTTTAAGAGCATGTGAATACCGCTAGACCAAAGCGTGTTGGTCAAAAGTCGAAATATACACTAGTCCTTTTTAATTTGTTTTGAATAGAAATCTAAAAGTTACAAAATTCCTTTTTGTTATCCTAAAGGTAGGTGATTCATATATTACCTAAAATAATAATAATCTTCACATTAATACAACACCTCATTACCCATAAAAAACAATATCATTTGCAGTGTATAATTAAAAAAAATAGTATATTTTGAAAAGGTGTTTGTAAAAGATACTTAAAAAAAGACAGAAAATGAAATAAAAGGGTGGTAATCCTACATTGAAACACTCTGGAAAACTTATCTCTATATATAAAGTAAGGTCAAGGTCAAAGGATCTCTCCCCCACCTACATTTTGCCTGCTCTCTCTTTTAATAATTGGATAGTATTTTATAATTAAGAGGATTTATTTATGAACGGCAAAACTAGGTATTATATAAATAAAAATATTATTTTGATATCTTTATTGCATATTCATAATTACCCACACTTCTACTTCTTGTCGTTTCATCAAATCATCCTTGCAATTGCCGTATAAATCAATTTTCCCTTTAAATAGAATATAACTTTATATAAACAACAATTAAGGATCTATATCTTCTCCTATTAATATCAAATAATATTTTCATAAACATAAAAGTAAGACCTGTAAAGAGACCGACTTATAATTCTAGTCTCCCCGTCTTATCCTTGGTACATTTATTTTGTTATAAGTTATAACCGTCTTGATCAATACATGTGTATTGTTTATGCTTATCTACATTTAGATTTGTTGATTATTACCGCATATTTTATTTCCACCCTGCTGTATGATTCTGATCGTTCCTTGTTGCCTCGTGATCCCCAACAATCATATCAGAGTCGTTACTTGAAAATATGCAAAACAAAGAATGCGAGACAACTATGTATTTTATCATCTACTTTTGTTGGTAATGATTTACCTATATTTGTCACACACATGGTACATACTAGACTTCCTAACCCTTTTTGTTCTTTACATCTTCATAATGTTCTTGTTACTCCGCATAATTTACAAGATAAAATATATTTTTCATTCGGTTTAATGAATTTGGTTTGTCTGTTAAGGATAGTTATTGGAGTATTGGTCACTCTTAGGGCCTATTTGGTTCGTGGAATTTCGAGGGATTTCGCAGGATTTGCATTTTAAATTATTTGAAATCTCATGTTTGGTTAAAAATAAGAAAAAAGGGATTGAGATTTCAAATCTTATAGGTGTGGGATTTCAAAATACTTGGGGGATAGGTGGTATTTCTAAATCCCTCATATGTGGGATTTCAAAATCAGGACATCTCTAACCAACAATTCACAGTTCGCCTTCACCACATCAACCGACTCTTCACTCTCGTCGTCGCTACCGTAATCGGTCATTGTCATAACCGTCACCAGCATCATCATTGTCGGCCATCACCACCGCCGTGACCATTGCCCTTCATTGTCTTCGTATTGTTGTCATCTCCCTTTGTCCATCATCTCATTCACTACCCTAACCGCCCACCGCCGCAACCTTCCCCGTCTCCACCGCCACCACCTCCGCCGCTGTCGCCCTTCACTGCCTCCACCGCCGTCGCCCTTCACCGCCTCCGTCTCCGCCGCCATCACCCGTCACCGCGCCCGCCACTTCTTTGATGTGAATGTTCTGGAGATCTTTATCTACCACTATCAAAGCATCCCACCCACTTCTTCTTAGTGTCTCTCCTAGGTCCATTATTATGTTATCACAGCTTTGGATTACCCTAGTCCCAATTTATTTAACCCATTGTGAGTATTAGTGTTAGGTTATCTTGAATGGGAGCTTGACAACCCCTCAAACTTTACAAAATAACCGCAATTTTAAACTAATGAACCACCATCCTTTCAATTAAGTGTTTTTTTAGCGTCTCTTTAACCTCCCAAATATTTCCTCACACATTATATTTTCTTTTTTTCCTTTTTTATAAAATAAAGCTTATAAAAAACAATAATGTGTTGATTTATTTTATAGTTTTATCTTCATTAGTCATTTTCATGAGATCTTTCTTTCTCTCTTCGCAAACATTGGAGATATTAGTCATTTCCCCACCACGTGCCTGGGTAAAAACGAAATCATTTAACCTAAAGCGTACGTTAGTAACCTCCCATCTTAGTCAGCTAAAATATACAAGATCCATCTAACATGTGCTGCTGTCTAAGATCCTGCTCCTGCTAAAGCGTGCTTACCCGACCCATCACCATTTTTGGGAACTCCCCTGTTTAAGTACCGAACGCCTGAATTTTAGACACCAACCTTTATTTAGTCACGATTGAGAGAGAGAGAGAGACACACACACACACTTTTTACAGACCCATTTAAACCTTCAGTGCGTGAAAAAATACACCACTTTATAAGTTTTTCGAGGGACATTTTCGGTGTTTGCTCTGTTTCAATAACTTCTTTTCGAATTTTGTTTCTGGTTATAAAATCAAGAAGTTACAAGTGACCCTGATTAATCCATATCAAGATTCCTAATGGGTATGAATTATTTTCGTCTTCTTCCTCTTCATTCTGTTTCTCTTCTAAATCTTATTAGGATTTTCAAGGCGTTATTTTGTGATTTATTGGTTTATGGCCTGGGGTTTATAGGGTTGGTTATGTAATTGGTTGTTGCATGGGACCTGAAATCATTCGCTTTAGCTGAATGTTTGGTGTGTGAATTCTGTGATTCTGTTTATTATTATGTGTCTAAAAAAGGCGCCCACAGGGAAATAAGGGGAACCCCACCATACCCACATGGACAGAGAGACTTGAACACCCCCTTTTTTGGTGGTTTAAGGCTTCTCTATTGGCCTTCTTGGTATCTCTTTCTTTTTCAAAATTCTCTATCAAATCTTCATCATCAATCATCATTGGTTGTGCCTTTTCTTCTCACACATTATAATTTACTTAGTTCACACTCTTTCGTCCTCTTATATAATACAGACACATTCCTTCTTTAGTATTTTGTGATAGGTAATCTTGTTTCACATAAATTTATCTCTCTATCTGTTTCTTTATTGATATCCTTTTTGTAGTTTTCCATTGCATCTAATCTGTTCGATGTATTGCCTAAGAGACCTGTAGTATGAGCTATTCCGGAAACATGGAGGATGAATATGAGAAGTTTATTCGACGAATGAATCCGCCCAGAGTCGTAATCGACAACGAATCCTGTAAAAATGCTACCATTATTCAGGTATTTATTCACCTTAATGATCTGATATGTTGATATTTTTCGTTAATTAACTTGTATATATAATCAATCTGTGTTCGGATAACAGGTGGATAGTGTTAACAGACATGGCATACTTTTAGAAGTTGTTCAAGTTCTCACTGATCTTAATTTTATCGTCACAAAAGCATACATAAGTTCTGATGGAGGGTGGTTCATGGATGGTAAAATACTATAATTCCTTCATTACTCTGTTTTTGTTTCTACCCATGTCTTCATTTTTAGTAATTTTAATAGATTTCTTGTTTCCTGGGTAGTTTTCAATGTCACTGATCAAGAAGGGAACAAGATCACTGATGAAGAGGTTTTAGACTACATTCAAAAGGTAATCTTGTTTTTATATAAAAAAGAAAAGAAGTAAACTTTACGGGTAGTTTTAAGAGACGTTAATGGCGCGTATACTCGTTACAAGATTATTTCCTGAATTTATTTTCAGGCTCTTGGCTCAGAAACTAGCTTTACAACATCAATGGATTCAATTGGGGTGACTTCCTCAACAGACCATACAGTAATCGAGTTAATAGGAAGTGATAGACCAGGACTACTCTCTGAACTGTGTGCAGTTCTCACGCACTTAAAGTGTAACGTGTTAAACGCTGAGGTGTGGACTCATAACACAAGGGCTGCATCTGTAATGCAAGTGACTGATGAGGAGTCAGGGTTAGCCATTATGGACCCAGAGAAGCTTTCTCTTATAAAGAAAATGTTTTGCAATGTACTTAAAGGTAGTAACAAAGCTAATGAAGCGAAAACCATGGTCTCTCGTGGTGTGACTCACACCGAGAGACGGCTTCACCAAATGATGTTTGCAGATAGAGATTATGAGAGACCAAATGAGGGTTGTAGTGAAAATCAAAAGCCTGATGTTAAAGTTGTTAACTGGTATGATAAAGATTATTCAGTGGTAACAATAAGGTCTAAAGATAGGCCAAAACTTCTTTTTGATACGATTTGCACATTAACGGATATGGAGTATGTGGTGTTTCATGGAAATGTTGATGCTGAAGGGCCTGAAGCTTACCAGGTTTGCAAAGTTTGATATGATTTGCACATGTTAAAGTTTTTTTGTATGTATTTTTATAAAGCGTTGCAAGTTTATAACATGTTTTTATCTTTTTGTTATGTAGGAATACTGTATCAGACATATAGATGGTTTCCCTGTGAATTCGGATGCAGAAAGGCAAAGGGTGATCCAATGCCTTGAAGCTGCCATAGAAAGAAGAGTATCTGAGGTAAACACAAGTCAAAACATGCTACTTTTGAGCGTACTTTTCGTTCTATCGTTATAATCTATATTCAAAAGTTACTGTTATCGTTATTGTCAAAGTTTTAAAACCAAATAGAGTAGTTTTAAAGTTTATAAAGAACTCATTTGACACAGGACTCTTGTTTTGTTGGTATTCACATAGATCCAAGGGAACACTTTTAAGATGCTAGATTGTTTGTTGTATACTAATTGGGTAGTATTCTGTTTTTGTTTACTACTTGTTTAAGACAAAAAGATTTGATTATTTTTCACAACTCGTGGTTGGTTCCCGAGTGATTAAAATATACTTGCATCATAAGCTAAAATCCAGTCTTTCTTGCTGTCCCAATTCATCAAATAATAAGCTTTGTTTTGTCTGATTATGTTCTTTTGTATCTTCTTGTTCACGTATGGAACTTGATTCCTTGATATTCCATCAACTTGATGTAGACTAATATAAAATAATGCAATATTAATGTGTTATTAGCATATAAAATTAGAAAACCTATGGGAAGGTGAGATATAGACAATCATTCCTCTGCCTAGGGTAGAGAGACCGCTTCCTCTGACTTATAATTGAGTTTCATCAGAAAAGGCGATAAGAGTTGTAGTAAATGGTGGAAACTTGATATTGTTTTTTGTTTTGGTTTAGGGATTGAAGCTAGAACTATGCACCACAGACAGAGTGGGGCTGCTATCTGATGTCACTCGTATTTTCCGGGAGAATAGCCTAACTGTCACGAGAGCTGAGGTGGCAACACGGGCAGGAAAAGCCATGAACACATTTTATGTTCGAGATGCTTCAGGGTACCCCGTTGACCCCAAGATTATTGACGCGATCAGGAAAGAAATCGGGCAGACAATACTTAAAGTTAAAGGCAACTTTTCCCAAAGTCCTCAAGAATCTCCTAATAAGTTCCTCTTTGGTGGCCTTTTCAAGTCCAAATCTTTTTGCAATTTTGGCATCGTTAGATCATACTCTTGAGCTATTACGCAGTAGGACAGATGAGACCCATTTGGTTACCAATTTGTAAATATGATTTGTAAATATCAAGATTCTAGTTTCTGTTGACTTCATTGTGATTCAACTTGTTTATTTTTTATGGCAATTTGTATGAATGGAGGGGTGGTTCTTGATTTTGTTCTTGTGGGATTGAAGGGGACATGCATATGTTGATGTTGACTGAATCTTGAGGAAAAGTTTTCTGCCACAAAAATTGGGGGCGGTTTGAATTGAAAAATCAAGTTTGTGAAATTAGTTTGTGGTTGGATTTGGGCTGCTAATTGTTTACCAGACAACGGTCAGCCATGATGTTATTATCAATATGTTGCATGCGCAGAGCATGCATTAAATGGTTTTGAAGATTACGATGTATGGGTTGAATAAACATGTCAAATGTTTTGAACATCGTTATTGAAGATGGATACAGTTTGATGATAACATTAACAACAATCAGAGCGGGCATTCCTATCACTCTTATACTATTGGTATCCATCCCCTTATTTCGCTCCGATCGATGCCACATCACTTTTTCATTCCATCTTATTCTATCTCATAAACCCTCACAATTTACATCCATTACACACAACTTTTTTTGTTTAGAAATAAATAAATAAATAGAGAAGAGAGGAGAGGGATAGAGAGAAGTAAACGAGGAGAGAGAACACAAACAAAGAGAAGAAAGAGAAAGAAACAGGAGAAAGAGTGCGGGACTCAAGAGCAGCAAGATCACTTGAGGGGTGTGGTGGGGGGGGGTGGGGTTGATAGTGTTGAGGATTATTCCTCTTCCATCAACCACTCACCCGTGCAGATAGTTTTATTTACTATCATGTCAATATCATATTTTTACTACTTAATCAATTGCTTAGTTTATCTACTCATGAGTGTCTTTAAGAAAGTGTAAGAGGTGCGACGACCCAAATATTTATATACATATTATATATATAGATATAATGTTATAATTTTTAAAAGTTCACTTTAAAAAAAAGATACTAGAAAACTCTTATTTAAAATAATTATTCCATAAGCCCAAAAAATAAATATTAGGTATTTGATGACAAAGATCTTAATTAATGTTGTAGTCGTGTTGAGAGTTGAGACTGCACTTAAGTAATGTTGTAGTCGTGTTGAAACTGGACTTAAGTATGATGGACGGTTAGATCTTTATGCAAATGAATTTTATATGGAGTTGAAGCTGTTTTACACGTTTTTACCCGGCGAAACTATCAAACCTAATGAATTAAAAATGATAGTTATTAAGAACGATATCTTTGAGACTATTAATTATCAAGAGTTGATTCATAACTTTGTTTCCAATAATGTTAGGAGAACTTTATGATTCGTGTAACTATGTAAGATAAAATATTTATACTACCATTCTTTTGTCTTAGTTATTGATATAACAAATATCGTAGTTTTGGTAAAGATTTTCTTATACATGTACAATAAAGGGGCCCATTTTTCTCTTCGCACAGGGCCTAAAAAATTCACGAGACGCTCACGTCAATAATCTCTTTATTACGTATTTTGTTCCCGAGAATCTCCTATAGGACCTATTTATTTCATATTCACGTTATTTTGAGTTGTATTATAGTATAACACGTATCAGCACTTGAACCTGCGAGTCATGACAAAAAAGTGTTCAATCATTAATTATGCAATTACTTGAAGGGCTTAATTTCTTTAATCGTCTTCGATCTCACCCTTTGCAACTTAAAGGATAGAAGTGTAGATGTTGTTTCGGAGTTATGTCATTGTTGTTGATCTCGTGTGAGAATAGAGATCATATGTATCTTGCTTCATTTTCCCGCGTCCATTTATACACGTTTTGTTACTTGAACATCCTACATCAAACTTATCTTTTGATGATTAAAACTTGTGGAAATTATATTTAGATATATGATTATATTATATATATATATAAACATTTATGTGAAAAGTAACCTTTTTGTCTTTTTACAAGAATATATATATACATACATACATACATAGGGGAAGGTTCATTTGAGAACCGATCTTATTGTGTGTACCGCGAGAACCAATCTTAGCCGTTAATTTGCTAATTGGAATGCATAGATGGAGAGTATGGGGGATTGAGTATGGCAAGGTACATGAGATGAATTCATAGATGGGTGAAAACATTGAAGGAGAGAGAATTGGACGGCTCAGATTGGTTCTCGCGGTATTCGCAATAAAAACGGTTCTCAAATGATCTTTTCACTACATATGTATGTGTGTGTGTGTGTATATACATGAGTTCAAATGAGACCACATATTTTAGTGAGAATGGAAGACTAAGTCTAAACCATACATTTATTTTACATCCACGGCTAAAATTAAATCTAATCTTAATAAGAAAGGGGTAATATGGTCCATAAAACTCAAAACCCAATCAGTCAAATCATTTCCAAAACACCATCAGACAATCTCTCTCTCCCGCCGATGAGCCGCCGGAACTGACCACCACCACCTCCATCTTCGGCAACCGACTTTCATCTCCAACAACTAACACCTCCACCAACCTCCCTCTTCGACTCAACACCGCCGATGTCCTCCGTCTCCACCTTCTCTAACACAGATCTCTCTCTCTCCACCGTACACATCCGTCGGAAATCTACGCCTTCACAACCCAAATCTCATCTCCATTGACCAGATATACAACAGTTGCCGCCTCCCTGGCGCTGATGTGGCAAGGGAAAGAGGGGGGATGAATACACATGGTCTAAGGGTGTGTTTGGTTGGACGTAATGTAATGATGAAGGAATGAAATAAACAAGGTAATGGAATGAGTGATGGAATTGAATGATTCATTGAATTCTATTATCATGTTTGCTTTACATACGGGATGGAATGAGTCATTCAATTAAATTGTCTTTAAACATAAAAGATTTTAAAAATTAGTTAAGATCATTATAGGAAATATCCT
>JAUEJL010128494.1:0-11421 GCA_032274825.1 Drosophyllum lusitanicum | reverse complement strand
TCAAGTATGCTCAGCTGATCATTTAAAGAGATAAGTTTATGTAAGATGATGACTTGTGTTTTGTAAGACTTACATAGTTGATGCAGGTGGCCTCCGTTGATCCATGTTTCACTGAGCTGATGATCTTGAATCTCTCAGCTGATCAAAGGTCTTTGCTCAGCTGATGGTTATGAGTGCTCAGCTGATCAAATTTCTTCACTCAGCTGATGGTTGTATTTCCTCAGCTAATGGTCTTCTATACTTGGTCTCTTTATTCTGAAGTTCCTCAGTTGATGTCTTTTGGCTAATGTCTTGAGCAGGGGCTGCTTCTGAGCTGATATTATCATACTTAGTAAAATTTCAACAAACTGACTCAAACAACACATGTTTGAATACTTTCTAAGTCATACTAAATGTATGGTTTAGTTATCATCAAATTCTATATTTTTTAATTGACAGAGTTAATTATTAAGGTGAAGTGATTATCTCCCCAACAAGTTAGTATTGAGGATTGGTTAGCAATTGACCAATACCCCCAAAGATAAATACTAAAGATAATTAAATATGCTCCCAACCATAAGGAACTAATGTTACCTATAATGGTATGATATCCAATAATGTTAGTTTAATACGTATGTACTACTAAGGATAGAAGAGTAGTTCATGACTACTATAGGCTTGTGTATGCCTAATTCGTTTAGAATCATGAATATATGATCAATATGATCCTTATGTTGACGATGTTCACACTGATAGTGAACAGATATATGTTGTATGCTTCATGCAATGATTGTATGCCCTGGCTATGTTGTACTTATGTATCCTACTCATTGAATGTGAGTAGAACTTGTTGTTATGCATGTTATTGGATCAGCTATGTTGAACTTGTTGATATGCATGCAAATTGATTGATCCTGGTTGGATCAGCTATGTGCGTGAATTGGCCACGGACATCGTGTTGCTATGTAGGTTAAGGTCAGCCGATGGCTGGATCCCAGGGGGCCTTGGGTCATAATTCGGGATCAACAGGGACTCGAGGACCCATGCCGAGTCGTAGTTTCTGCAGGACCACCGTTCCTTAACGAGTTGGGGTTTTGGCTATTCTCTAAACCCAAAGGTGCCTATGGCTTCATAACGATGCTTGGTGGACCGTTATATGCTTCCCCACCAGCGCGGTTGGTTGTGTCCGATTCTCCGGTTTGGGTCGTTGAGCTGGACTGGCTATCCCGCAAGATATGACTCCTACCGATCTTGTCAGCACTCCACAATGTGATAGGATAGCACTATTTGTGTTGCCATGCGATATGATTTGAAGAATGTGATGCCCTATGTGCTACATGATGATTATGGTTAAGTTTGTATTCACTAGCTTTTAAAGCTAACCCCTTCTAGTGTGTATGCTTTTGCAGGTGTTGTGCTTAGTTGTGCCTGGGATTACTTTTGTTGTGCTAAGACACTTATTGCTCATTGACAGGTATGATGGTCGGTCGATATTGACGTTGGTAACACCCGTTTGTAAAATGTAAATCCGTTGGGTTGTTTTAAACAAAGAAAGTATTTTGATAAGACTTCCGCTGTTTTGTTTATCAAGCTGATGTATGTTTGAGGATATCTTTTAAAAAAAAGTCAAAAAGTTGACCCAGAAATCGCGGTGTTACAATTATCTTTTGTTGCAACTTATATTATAGGTTGTAAATATTAAAATAGATTTAAATGTTTCCGTTGTGTCAGTTGTAAATATTTTGATAAAAACATGTTTTGAAAATATTGTATTTACAGTTGTATCCATGCAGTTTCAAAACTCGATATTAGATTTAAAAAAAAAGCTACTGAATTTTGGAGGTGTTAGACTAAGTTTGATTTTCAAGAGTGGTAAGATTTAGTTGAAGGATATATAGAACATCTCTTTAACTCGGGCTTATATACATGGAGAAGTTCTATACCCTCTTACCGAATCTTCATAAGTCATACTCATCCTTCTACACACTAGATCAAGAGAAATATAAAAATCCAATAAAAGGTGGAGGAAAGATAATTAGTGAATTTTGCATATCACAATTTTACAGGTAAAAGGAAGTAATATAATAAAACCGATTTCTTACCGGAAGAAAGAGGGAGCCGCCGGTCCTGAAAAACGAAGTACGCTTTGGATTTTCCTTATACATGCATCCTAATTTTTGTCTTTCAATACTTACTCTTGTATTGTAATCATGTTCATATAGCTTGACAATTATAAAAAGTAGACTCAATCTCCAATCAAATGTGATCAAATGTAGCGTACAATGTTAGAAAAAGTGCTACGTTTTGTACTAAAAACATATATCCTCTTATTATTTCTTCGTACGTCGTCCTCCTACTCATTACAAGATGACATGTAGAGACCACTAATTCTTTTGCTTATCTTCTCCGTTAATTTTAACACTTGTATTGATCTTTTTTTTTTAACAGCAGCAATAAAGGAATGCTAAGAAGAGAGCTTCAGCTCGACCATTACCCTCCTTTAGCAAAAAAATATGAGAAAAATAAGAATGAAGATATATCACATTTCTTTTGTACCCCTTAATTGTTTGACTTCGACCCACTAATTTATTTTTTTTGGTTAATGACGGAGTTTTGCAACCATTTTAATGTCCAATACGTGGGTTCTCACACCGCACGAGATGGTTTTTCGCAAAGTCCCGTAAACACCTCTTTTCTCTATATTTGAATCTCGCACACAGAAACTAAATCACACACTAAAACTCAAATACATAAACTCACACACCCTAGAGGAAGAGCAATAGAGCATGCAGGAGTGAGCCGGGCGCAAAAAAACACACACTAGTTATCTTTAATCCTATTAAATTTTTTTATCTTATCCTTCAACTAACCAAATGGTAATACGTGAACTCTACTAATTTTTTTCTTCAATCTCCTTTATTAATTTTAACACTTGTTTTGATCTTATAAATAATCACACAAGTATAAATACAAAATAGGAGAATATAAAACTTCTCTACTTTTTGCCTTTTAGTATATATCTCTCTACACGCATAATTATGATGTAATAATATAAAAGTAACTTCGGAAATATAAAAAGTAAGCTTAATATCCAATCAAAATTCATTAAGGTAAGGTGTATAAGAATTGTTGATTTTATGGGACTCATCGTTTCCTCTAGCAGGTCAAATCTGCAACTCTTAAACCCACCACCCATGTAGCAATGCAGGAGCATCGCACATCGGTGAGGCAAGGGGGATTCTTTCTCCTACCATATGACGCGTTTTAAAGCCGTGAGGGCAACCCAAAGGGGACAATATCGTTGGTCGGTTCCCTGGTTGCGATCCTAACAAGAATAAACTAAGGGAGTGTTTAGTTCATGGACTTGAAATCCCTTTGGATTTCAAATCCAATCAAATCTCTTGTTTGGTTCATGTAAAAGACAATGAGATTTCTAGAACAAAGATGGTAAAGGAGTCGACCCACCTTCACAACTTGACTGATTTGGAGATGGTGAAGGGCAACAGCAGCGGAGGCGAGCGCGGTGAAGGGGGACGGCAGAGGAGGTGAAGGGCGAGGGCGGCGGTGGTGAAGGGCGACGACGACAGAGGCAACGGCGGAGATGGGGAAGGGTGACGGCAAAGAAGGGAAAGGGCGACAACGGGAGACGGTTAGGGTAGTGACGGAGACTATGGACAAAGGGAGATACAAGAATGCGGAGAGGTTGAAGGGCAATGGTCACGGCGGTGGTGGTGGCCGACAATGGTGATGCCGGTGACGGTTATGGCTGTGAACATAGATATTACGAATAAAAGATTAAAAAAACAAAGCAAAACAAATATAAAGCCTAATTTCCAAATACCCACCAACATACTTGAATGCTATCTTGCTTAATGACCAAAAACAACATAATCACAAGTAGAAATGACCACTCTCATACATAAGCCCAAACCATGCTTAAGCTTTGTTAATAATGGCAGTCTTGAGGTCATGGGGTATGTTTGGAATAGAAAATCAGATTGCCAGAAAAATACGGGTCAACCTGATTTCCCATTCCAAACACACCCTAAGGCCATCAATAGATTATCAGACATCGTAGAAATAGGCCATTTGATGCAACACGGAGGCAAAGTTTGGTAGAACACAAGGGGCTTCACACAATTATGTACACATCGAGCAGTGGTGGTGGTGTGATAATATTTGAATCCATGGTACCCTGGTTTTGAACATCAACAGACAAAGAAAACAAACTGCATAAGAACTAAATAAATAGATAAAAAGATCATTAAATTAGTCATCATTGAACTTTGCCTTCGCCAACGTATCCCGCACATAGAAAGTTAACCTAGTAGAGTAGTAGTAGTACCTCAACCCTACTAAAGATAAGCTTTAACAACCAACTTTATGACTCATGAGCTCAATGAGTAATGACATAATAGTTGCATTTCATCCCCTTACTAATCATTTTCTGAGTATATATCATTCCATACAAGTTAAATAGAGTCGTGCAGCAGATATGAGATACCACAAACTAATAATCACAAATGTCCTGAAAACCATCCACAAGTAAACAAAAATTCTTCAAATAATAGTTTCCTAACCATTAAAACACCCCCATAGCCACAGTACTGATATACATTCAACATGGAAAATACATTTAGATAGGGATGGCAAAAAAAACCACACCCAACGGGGAGCCCGATACCCTCGACCCCTTTGCCATCTCTACATCTAGAGATAACACAATAAAAACAACATAAAAGCCACCATGCATGACGAATAAAGGAAGTGAAAGTTCCAACAACAGAGCAACGACACAAAAACATGCAGA
This sequence comes from Drosophyllum lusitanicum, assembly GCA_032274825.1. Classification (NCBI taxonomy): domain Eukaryota; kingdom Viridiplantae; phylum Streptophyta; class Magnoliopsida; order Caryophyllales; family Drosophyllaceae; genus Drosophyllum; species Drosophyllum lusitanicum. The sequence goes on along the minus strand of JAUEJL010128494.1, from coordinate 6,632 downwards.
AATCAACTAATGTTAAGGAAATCAACAACACATGAAAAATGAAAAATATAACACAGATGCAAAATATCCCACCAAAATATACACGAAAACTACATTTCCTTGGCAAGCAATAAAGGCGTAAAGGGAAGCAGGACCAGGAGATGCAGCTGGACTCCAGAGAGTTAAAACGGAAATTCAGCTTGTCCAGAGAAATAATTTCTACAAAACTGAGCATGCCTCCAACAACGGATCTAAGCTCAGAAATGAGAATGATTACGCCTTCATCTCCAAATGCTCCTTGCAGGTTGTAATTAATTATCATGCGACGAAAATAAGACATCGGACACCTTAAACCAATGCTAACGATCTGTAGCAACGAAGGAAATGAGATGTGCATGTGCATATCATTGGCACCTGTTCTGATCAACAATAGAAAAAGAATATAAGTTACATAAGAAAAAAAATACCAAGAGAATTCATTAGTGTACTCATGATGTTGCAAAGGAAACAAGAGAAAGATAGAAACACAGAACATGTATATTCATGTGGTAAAATTTGAGATCTATATGCCAGCATTAACTGGTTATGGTTCCTACCAAAGGGCTTATAGCCTAGTGGTATCTGGTGTTTAGGTGTCCCACAAGATTGTAGGTTCAAGTCCTGTTGTGGACAAAAATGGTGTAGATTTAGGATTAAGTTAGAGGGTGTCTGTGTTTAGCCGTTCAAAAAAAAGAGGAAAAAAACTGGTTATGGTTCCTAAACAGAGCTCAAGTTTTGTTCTGCACCTCCAAAATCCAGACAAGTGATGCCGAAGAAAGAAAAAAACAGATAAAAAAACATTTGGATGATTTTACTTCAACTATGGTTCTTCAAAGGTCTAAGATGTATCATTATTATTTATGTGGAACAGAAGTAGACAAACTAAGCACCCCGCCTGAACTACTTTGTGTTAAAAGAAGTGTAAAAACCCACAGGCTTTTGGCCTACCATTATCCGAAGAGTAGATAAGCTGCTCCTTAACTCAGCTCCTCACAAATCAAGCTGCAAAGAGAATATGAAAAAGAGAGGACACACTATAAGCAACATTTAGCTAGCTGTAAATTTGACCTGACACAACTAATTAAAACAAAAACGTAAGAAGTAATCGAAGGACCAAACAAAGACCACAAATATCAAGAATGAAAGACAAAGTATCAAAGCTGAAACCACAGATATATTTGCCAACATATACCTGAAACCCATCTAACTCGAAAAGCCAATAATGTAATAACCACATATGGGACTAGAAGTTGCAGCATAAATGGTCGTTCTGACTGCTGAGACATAAGAAAACTTATTCATAATTCTAAGAGTAATCATAAATCACAAAAATAATTGTCTGGGCATGTAATATATGTGTAAAAATGCAATCACCTTAAATACATGTTCTTATCATTGCTGTGGTTTAGAGGCTAGTGAGTCATATGAAAGTCTAAAAGTAACCAGTGAATGGTGGTAAAGCATACCCAGAAATTGCCAAAAACTTGGGGTCTGTTCAGTACGTTTTCAAACATAGATGTCAAACAGTAAATTACACAAACATGGTTTGGAGCTTCTAAGAGGTGTTGTGGTTTGAAATAAAATATACGATATCTCATTTGGCATCATGTTAATGTATGTAAAAAGCACGGCCTAAATCTGAAACTGGAGTCTTCAAAGAATATTTAACTAATAGTTCTCTTAAGATTGAAAATTCACTAGAGAATTGAGGGTTGAGGTGTAAGAATTGTTTTCGTGACACAGAAACAGAAACCATCTTTAGTCTTTTGCAATATTTTCAGTTCCCTACTACAGTTTATGTAAGTAATTTGTTGATATATTAGCAATATATTATGATGTAAATGAGGTTTAGTTATCCGTATTTCACACTGGAGTGATATTCGATTTAGTTCAGGTTTGATTCTTTTAAATTGTTTTCATCTAGAACACTGATAGTGCATAGCCTGCTTCAGAATTCTAGATCCACCGCTGTTCTGAACAACAGAAAAAGAACATAAATTTCAAAGTATATATTTAAATTCATGATCTTAGCCACGTATGTTGCAAAGGAACACACAAGGAAGATAGAAGTGTTGAGCCACATGATATTCGTGTATTGAAAGATACGAGCCAGATAAACTTAAATTTAGCATCTAGCGATTTACGTTTCCAGGACATGGTTTAATATTTAGTTATGCATCTCTAGGAGCCAGACAAGTGATCTTATATAGATGATGATTTCACTACCTTTGGGTTCAAGAGAGGTTTAGGGTGTGCCAGTATGAAGCACGAAATTGACGGACTAAGCACACAACCGAAACTAATTTGTACAAACTAAGCACATGATCAATCTAACATTTACATGTCAAGTTAGCAATTCAAACCGCTATCTTTAGCCATATATTTCATCAGCTCATACACCAAATACATAAAGTTACTATTCAACCATACATCCTCTGGAAGTGTCATCATCTCCATAAAAAACAGCATATACACCATAAACAAGCTTTGTCAAGTTTATGGCGAAGGAACATAAAAAACTACGAAGGAACATGCATATATGTTGACAATGTTGTACCAAGTCTTAATGCCTCAAACTAAATTCAAATTTCACATCTTGGAAAAGAGAGAACTACAAAGCAACATGCATATATGTATTCCAGAAATACCTGACAATGTTGTATCAGGTCTTAAGGGATGTTTGAAGTTTGTTCTAGCTTATTAAGGGCTTGTTTTCTGGACTTACTTTTTTCATAAGCCCAGCTTATTTTCTCACAATAAGCTCTTAAGTCCGAAAGAAGTTTTAAACCAGATAAGTGATCCCAGGGATGCATTGTTAATTTGTTAATTGTTATGAAGTGGACGAATAAACATAACTGGCTATAATGCGTTCCTATAGAAACAAGTTTTACCTTGCTAAAGGCAATAGTTCAAAACATAAACCATGGCCATACAACACTTCTAAAGTTGACATGGACAAACAAATTATCATAGAAAAGACATACTATATCTCACGGGAGCACACTACCCGAACAGGGCAAGTGGTTAACAAGCACATGGGTGGATATTAGAAACTCCGTCATTCATATTCCTAATATCATTGCAACAAGTCAATATTCCATAACTGACTAGTCAACAAGTAAGGTAACATACATAACCAAATGTAACCTCTCATACCAATATGTGCATGAGTGTATCATTAAAGCCTAAAACACTAGACTCATCCAAATAACGTCAAAACAACTTAAAAAAGGTGAGAGGTTATCAGTAGCCCAACTTACAAAAAGCCAGAACCATCGTCCACATAACCCAGAGGCCAAGCCCTATGTCAGTCTACAAAATCTGATGTAACGTCATATAGAAACAATATAACAACATAGATAACCTCTAAACAATTATAGTGAAGTCATTATAAATAAAACAGAAATGCTAAAGATCCGACCAAAATACACAAAGAACCAATTCTTCCCAAGCGGCAACAATGGCATAAACAGAAGTAGGATCAAGACCTGAAGCAGTAATGACATGTTCAGCTGCGGAAGCTACGGCATAGATGAAAAGACTGGTAACAGAAACCATGATGACCTGAGGGTGGGTTTGGAAAGGGAATCCAGTTTAGTTTGCCCCTGCTACTTGATTTCCACAAAAGCAGTTAGAGCAGTGATGAGAAAGCCAAGGGTTGACCGGGGCAGGATCTCGGCTTCTTTCCCAAACACTGCTGGGAGGAAATAGTCAGTCCCCTGCTTCAGAGTTTACATCGGACCGCATATTGCTGCTACCAATAACAACAATATGTCGAAGACTTTAGCAAAGAAAATGGAGGCGATGAAGGACGTAATATGGTCGTATTCCGCGAGCTCCACATCGTCAACATTTATTGCGAGACCCTCTGGATTACTCATCATCGTTGGTGGAGACGGAGAAATTTAAACTGAGCCCCGTAATAGAACCGGTGACTGCATTATACCACGAGCATCATCCCCTTCCTTTCTTTGTCACATTCTCCACAGTCTCACTAACCCAACATCCATCCTCATCGACCTTTCTCCATTTATTAAAAAAAAAGAATTAAACTAACAGAGGAGAGAGATGGAGAAGAAAAAAAAGAAGTCGTCAGAATGAACTGTTCAAAATCTTCACTTTGAATTTAAGGAGGTGAGGGCGATGATGTGAGTGTGGCATACGCTTCATCCCATGGGATGGATACGCTAAGTCTTAAAGCCATAATAACATCTAGGTCCTCTCGAATTAAATTAAATACAAGAAAAATATAACAAACAACTTCAATTATAATTATCGGACAGCATCAGTGTATACAATTATGCGAACATTAAATGAAGAAATCACGAAACAAAGAAATCACCCGTTGCTTTTTCTCTCTCGAAGTGATGAAATAACGACCCCGGGTGGTGTTACCGCTCTGTCCGATGGGAAAAACCATCCCACGGCGGGCGGGACAACCACTCCCGACAACCTAATATCAAGAAAATGAATGCTTTACAGTAGATATGATTAGCGATAAACGATAGACTTTGAGAATCTCCAAGACCATGTTCAAATACTGAAAGCTCGAGTTGGAGTATAGATCCCGGAGCGTATTGCTTGGTGTTTGTTTTTCAAAATCATTATCTTATTGAAGATGTTTCTATGGTTTGTTTTTGTACAAAAAGAGTTTTTCTTTTCCTGACAACCATGGCCACTTAGGTCCTCTTCAACGATACTCCTAGTCAGTTTTAGAGCAACTGGAGTGATATATATCATTTTCTTCAGCGGTGTGTTTTCGACCCTATTTTATTTTATATTTTTGTTAAGAAAAGAAAAGAAAGAAATTGAAACGTAACTTTTGATGTTAGACTGTTATACCATATCATGTATTCTTCTTATCTCCGCTCATACAGTGTTATATAACTTTTTCTTTCCATTCTATTCTATTTCACAAATACACACATCTATTTCACATAACTTTTTTTTATTTAAAAATAAATAAATAGAGAAGAAATATAGAAAGAAGGAATAAATGTAGAGAGATAGAGAGAATAAAGAGAAAAAAAGAGGGTGAGAGAGGTAGGACTCAAGACCAGCAAGATCACATCTCACTCCTATCCTATGGAAGGTGATGGTGTTGAGGGCTAATTCACCCTATGCATGAATGCACCAGGGTAAAGTAGGTAAATACTTCAAGAAATAATTATAAATCCACATGATTTTACAAAAGAGTTAATTATTTACATTCGCACAAGATTTCATGTATTCTAAAATGGGTTTATCCAAAACATGTTTTTCACAAAACAAAATATTTGCAGAAGCAATATACTGTCAGCTCAAGCTGAACCCTTTCCCCTATCCTTCCCAGATGATCCAGAAGTACCTCAAAGGATAAGCATCAAACACATAAGCTATAAAGCCTAAATATCGATTATAAAGTTACCGTTTATGTAAATAAATAATACCTACAAGTAATATACAAATAATATATATTAAATATACAGTTTCTGGACATCTGCAGACTTGGCACACCCTAGGCATGGTTATGCCTTCCCATAGGCATGGTTGTGACTTTGCCTTAGGACAGTTGTACCTTTCTTAGGCATGGCTTTGCCTTTTCCCAAGCATGCCCGTGCTTCATTCATTTCAACAACATTTAGTCTAGAACAATTGGTTTTCGACCAAAAATCACCCCAAATCAATTTTTAAGTATTTCCAGTGCTTATAAACCTCAAAATAACAACAAAAACCATCTAAAAACACTCCTAAACACAACCTTTGATCACCCTATGATCAATTACACGAAATCTACAAAATTCTTGATCTATTTGACATCATCCATAAAAATTCAGTGACACGCAACCACTCAAATCAGTTCCAAGTTCAATAAATCAACTATAATTAGATTAAAAACTTCAAAACATTTCACCAATATCAACTTGGTTGATTCAAGAACACTTGTTATAAGAAAAAACCCCAAAATTAAACACTAAATGGGTCATAATTCATACCTTAACACTTTGATTAGGAATACCATAGCTAAATACCCTTCAATTCTTCAAAAATCAAGCTTTGATCTTGATCTCGTCTTGTTTATCGTATTCTCCGGCTCTCACACACACTTGCACCATTAATTTTGACTCATATATTGGTAGTATTGATAGTTGCCAAACTTAGCCCCTCATCTTTTTATCTTTAAAAATAAAACCAAACAAATTAATTTCAGGCATATGCTCTAAGATATAACAAAAATAGTCTCACTTTCTAGTGATAACACATAAACCATCTTGACCCCAAAAGAATTAGAAATTGCATGAACAATAAATATAATAAACTATTAATTACTCACTTTGGGGTGTTACAAGTTTAGGCTTAATTTCATTTCAAATCTTTATTCCGAAAATTGCGACGATTTGGAAGGCCCTTATTCTACTCGAGAACGCAGCATAAGCGTTAATCGGTATCACTAACATCTCGCAGTAATAACATGCATCACTATTGTAACATCCTAAGTATGGGCCTAGTTGTTATGTAGGCTTCGGTACGTGTATACGTGATTATTATTTGATAAGAGTTTAAATTACCTTTTGGTATAAAGTTACTTAAATTAATTATTGATAATTAGTTAAGTAAAGTTGAAATATATATAT
>JAUEJL010128483.1:0-11421 GCA_032274825.1 Drosophyllum lusitanicum | reverse complement strand
CCGGACATTACCATCGTCATTTACTACCGCCTGAAACAACCAACCACCACCATCGTATGCCACAACAGTACAACACCTCCACCACCACCACCACCCACCACCTTCGACTACCACATGAAGTCGAAAACCACCAAGAACACCGAATATAACCACTAAAACTACCAACCATCACCATATACAACCACCACCACTTTAAACCACCAATAGCCGCCCGTCTACATACCACAACTGGAAATTTGAAAAATCATTAAGAACAATTGATACCCATACACCTAAATCAAACACACGACCTAATTCGAAAAATCATTACGACAACGGTGGTGCATGATGGTAATTTTAGAGGAGCTGAATAGATCTTAGATGGGGGGCATGGGTCAATGGTGGTGCATGACGATAGTGGTGTAAGGCCATAGGTGGTGCACGATAGTGGTAGAGATGAGAGGCACCGATCGCCGGCCAACGATAGTGGTGCTGAAATGTTTTAATATGATAATGGTATTTTAGGCATTTTAGATGCAATATGATCGGAAGAGTAAAAAAGTTATTTTGATAAGATTAATAGACTCTTTTAACAGAAAAAGTTACAAAATATTATCTACGCAACAAAATGGTAGTTAAAGGATACAGTTTGTAACTTTTTTTTAAATGACTAAATATACAATTTAAGATAGTTAAATGACCATTTATATATTTATATCTACATGAAAAGAACGACTGACCCTTTATTCTTACACGGAAGATATTGACGTTCCACGTAATATACATCACCACGGAAACTAATATACAACTAAGTGAAACATTTAATTTTCTTGAATGAATCAATTTTTTACGTGAAAAAATCATCATCTTTCACTAAAACACTCAAAAATTTACCCCAACCAGATCAAAGTCAAACCCATAATCCAAACCAAATTAAAAATTAACCAGAATAGTGATTAGACCAAAGCTTTACCTTTATTTTTGTTGGGTTCAATTTTAAGAAATAGAAACCCGACAAAGCATATATATAGTGACATTTCGTTTTGAAAAATGATATATTCACAGGCCTTAGACTATTCCTTGAGAAAGTGATTGTCGCATACCGGCCTACCCTACTTTTCCCAAGGGCATGAACATCTCCGATTTAAGCCTTTATGAAAATGAAAGTGGGCTACTTTACCTATTCAAGCCTAAACTAGGAAGGGGCTAATAGCAATAGCAAAAGAAAGGTTAAGGCGGTGAGGCTCTCCTACTATTTCTTTCTACTTCATCCTTGTACTCACCATAAGATGACATGTGAAATCCACTAATTCTCTTTCCCCATACCTTCCATTGATTTTGACTCTTTTATTGATCTTGTTAGTAGAAGGATAAATAGGAGAAAATAATAGGATGATGTATCACCTTTCTTTCGTTTTTATACTTATAGACACGGTCAATGCTCAAACCTAACGCTGTGCTCCCGAGTTTTAGATACGAAAGAAAAGAATAGAAAAGAAAATTAAGGAGAGAAAAGAAAAAAAGAGAAATGATAATAGTTTTAATTTTTCGCGTTTTCAAGTTTAAAAGAAAAGAAAAGAAAGAGTATTGTTTTTATTTTGTGTTCTCGTGTAGGAGAGAAAGGGGAAAAAACGAGTTATATTACAATAATACCCTTATTTTCTAAATTATTAGTTGTCATTATGGGTAATTTAGTCACTAATGAAAAATCATAAAACTTTTACTTTCCTTTCCATCGAAATCTTCCCACTTTTGGGAGGAAAGTTTAGAAGAGAAAGTTAATGAAATTTTCCTTCCAGACCCCTTCTCTTCTCTTCTTCAAAAAAACTCCTCAGGTATTCCGTGGTCAATCCAGGTGCGGGTATTTGGATCCCCTTCATTTATTTATTTTCCATCTCTACCAATAAACCGTGGATCTCTTTGTGTTTAGTATGTAAACATTGGATGTCATCATATGTTGGTTTTCTCAAGTAGTTTTCTAAATATAGATTGAATACATATTTACAAAAGTTATATAAACATTTAACGATGTGAAGATACTCATTGTAAGGGTGAGAAGCAATGTCGTACACTAATTGGCATATGACTGTCATTATTTTTTACGGATAGTAAAACCAAGTTGCCTCTTATAATTTGATCATTTCTCAAAATATTTAAAGTGGTCGGAATAGGTTCTACTCAGAGACACTCTCGATTATTCGAACGATTAATTTTTTAGCTCATTCGAAATCTCAGTCTAAACATGTTAGGACTTAGGAGGGTAGTCGAAGTGTCACAAAAATATTCTTGCACCAAATGTTCACCGACACTAACTCAATCTTTACTTATATACCATCGGTGTTTTTCTCTTTTGCGTGAACTTTGGGCGTTGTTCTATGCTTGCACAATTAATTTTCAGGACATCCTCGTCAAAAAAAGATGAAACATCTTTTTTATTTATCCATTTTAATTTTTTTGATTCTGCTTGTTTAACAATATAAAAAAACATTTGTGTTAAAGGTTTATTACTTTTTACTTATTATTGTGTTAAATGCTTATGATTATTGTTTTTTGTAATATATTTATCCAAATTATTTTAATCTATATCATCTAGTACATATTCAAATCTAAAACATGATCTTATTGTACATAAAATAAAAGGATAAACTTCACAAAAAATATATTGAAGAAAATAACATTGTTTTAAGTCTTAAGATCTCAATATTAGTATCGGCAGTTTATGATCTCATTCGGTGAAAGCACGTTGATTTCCGGAAGAATCTCTTTCAATTCTTGACTAAAGGATTGTAAGAGTTTGATCACATATGATCCTACTTTGCTTGAATTATCAAATTTAAAAGAATGAATTACTTGGATAGTCCATTTGGTATGTGATTTGTAACAAAATACTTGTTTAATTCTGTAAGTTTGAATAGTCCAATGAAAATACATTTAAAATACAATCCATACATATATTTTGTAAAGTATTATATGACAAACAAAAATATTTAAGGACAAAGTTGAAAAAGAAATACTTTAAAAAGTCAAGATTAGAAAATATTTTAGAGACAAATTGAGTACATGTTTCTTTTTTCAAAAAAGATGTAAATTATTCATTCAACTACCATTTTGTTACATAGAACGGTACTTTGTAAAAGTATTCGTTTATCTCTACTGTTAAGCCTAGTACATATAAGGGTATTTAGGTCGTTTTAACTTTTTTATTTTTTAAATGTTTAACATTCATTCTTTTCTAAAGATTAAAAAAAACAAAAATTATATATATGTATACTTGAAATGGTTAAACCAAAAGTTTATATTTATACCCAATGAGTCCACCACCACCATCACCATCCACCACCACCACCACCGGACACTACCACCGTCATTTACTACCGCCTGAAACAACCAATCACCACCATTGTATGCCATAACAGTACAACACCTCCACCTCCACCTCCACCACTACCCACCACCTTCGACTAGCACGTGAAGTCGAAACCACCAAGAACAATAACCACTAGAAACTTCCAACCATCACCACCTTAAACCACCAATAGCCACCTGTATACCTACCACAACTGGAAAGTCGAAAAATCATTAAGAACAATTGGTACCCATGCACCTAAATCAAACACACAACCCAAGTCGAAAAATCATTACAACAACGGTGGTGCATGATGGTAATTATGTAGACGCTGAATAGATCTTAGATGGGAGGCATGAGTCAATGGTGGTGCACGATGATGGTGGTGTATGGCCATAGGTGGTGCACGATAGTGGTAGAGATGAGAGGCACGGATCGCCAGCCACCGATAGTGGTGCTGAAATGTTTTAATATGATAATATTATTTTAGGCATTTTAGATGCAATAGGAAGAGTGAAAATTTTATTTTGATAAGATTAATAGACTCTTTTAACAGAAAAAGTTACAAAAGGTTATCTATGTAACAAAATGGTTGTTAAAAGATAAAGTTTGCAACTTTTTTTTAAATGACTAAATATACAATTTAAGATAGTTAAATGACCATTTATATATTTATCTCTACATGAAAAGAACGACCGACCCTTTATTCTTACACGGAAGATATTGACGTTCGACGTAATATACATCACCACGGAAACTAATATACAACTAACTGAAACATTTAATTTTCTTGAATAAATCAATTTTTTACGTGAAAAAAATCATCTTTCACTAAAAACCTTGAAAATTTACCCCAACCAGATCAAAGTCAAACCCGTAATCCAAACCAAATTAAAAATTAAGCAGAATAGTGATTAAACCCGACAAAGCATATATACAGTGACATTTCGTTTTGAAAAATGATATATTCACTGGTCTTAGACTATTCCTTGAGAAAGTGATTGTCGCATACCGGCCTACCCTACTTTTCCCTAGGGCATGAACAACTTCGAATTAAGCCTTTATGAAAATAAAAGTGGGTTACCTTATTTATTCAAGCCTAAACTAGGAAGGGGCTAATAGCAATAGCAAAAGAAAGGTTAAGTCGGTGAGACTCTCTTACTATTTCTTTCTACTTCATCCTCCTACTCACCACAAGATGACATGTGAAATCCACTAATTCTCTTTCCCCATACATTCCATTGATTTTGACGCTTGTATTGATGTTGTGAGTAGAAGGATAAGTAGGAGAAAATAATAGCAGGATATATCACCTTCCTTTTGTTTTATACTTATAGACACGGTCAACGCACAAACCTAACGCTGTGTTCCCGAGTTTTAGATACGAAAGATAAGAATAGAAAAGAAAATTAAAGAGAGAAGAAAAGAAGAGAAATGATAATAGTTTTAGTTTTTCGCGTTTTCAAGTTTGAAAGAAAAGAAAGATCGAGTATTGTTTTTTTTGTGTTCTCGTGTTGGAGTGAAAGGGAAAAATGAATTATATTACAATAATAACCCTATTTTCTAAAATTATTAATTGTCATTGTGGATAATCTAGTCACTAATGAAAAATCATAAAACTTTTCCTTTCCTTTTCATCGAAATCTTCTACTTTTGGGAGGAATGTTTAGAAGGGAAAGCTAATGAATTTTTTTTCCAAACCCATTCTCTTCTCTTCTTAAAAAACCTCCTCAGGTATTCCGTGGTCAATCCGGGTGTGGTTATTTGGATCCCCTTCATTTTTTTTCCATCTCTACCAATAAACCGTGGATCTCTGTGTGTTTAGTATGTAAACATTGGATGTCATCATATGTTGGTTTTCTTAAGTAGTTTTTTGAATATAGATTGAATACATATTTACAAAAGTTATATAAACATTTAACGATGTGTAGATACTCATTGTTAGGGTGAGAAGTGATGTCGTACACTAATTGGCATATGACAGTCATTATTTTTTTCGTATAGTAAAACCAAGTTGCCTTGTATAATTTGATCATTTCTCAAAATATTTAAAGTGGTCGGAATAGGTTCTACTCAGAGATACTCTCGATTATTCGAACGATTACTTTTTTTAGCTCATTCGAAATCTCAGTCTAAACATGTTAGGACTTAGGAGGGTAGTCGATGTGTCGCTAAAATAGTCTTGCACCAAATGTTCACCGACACCAACTCAATCTTTACTTATATACCATTGATGTTTTTATCTTTTGCGTGAACTTTTGGCGTTGTTCTATGCTTGCACAATTAATTTTCATGACATGCTTGCGCAGAAAAAGATTAAACATCTTTTTTATTTATCCATTTTTTTTATTCTGCTTCTTTAACAATATAAAAAAACATTTGTGTTAAAGGTTTATCACTTTTTACTTATTATTGTGTTAAATGCTTATCGGTGGCGGATCTAGAAAATTTTATTAGGGTATGCACTTAATCATAGAAGTAAATATTAATATATTATTCAACTTAATCCAAAAAAAATAGTTTTTCGGTTCGGGTTTTTTTTTGTTCGGGTTTTCAATTAGATAAACTATTCAAGCAAAGACTCAATAAGTAAGTCAAATTAACTAAGTAATATAACATAGAATATTCATATACTTTTTAATTTATAGTTCTCCTCGTCGAGCTCCTAGTTTTTGGAAACGGTTTGTGATATTTTCATCAATAGTTTTAGAGAATACATCATTCTCTATATAAGTAACTAAACAGTCATTTAAAAATCCATCTCCTATGCTATTACGAATGTTATTATTCACATATGTCATAGCTGAAAATGCTCTTTCCACGCTAGCCATTGCTACCGGAAGGATCAATACCAATTTGATGAGTAAGTAGACATGATCAAAAGTTCTATGTTTGTTTAGTTCCACAAGCTTCTTCGATAGCTCTCGAATATCCTTTAACCCCCAAAATCTATAATCTCTTCTCATGTCATTAATGAAGATGTCAAGTTGATCTTCAAGACAGTGCAATTCAATGTTTTGAAACTCACGAGGATAAAAACTTGCAAGTGTAAACAACTTTTCCTTACTAAATGAAGAAAATTCATCAAAAGGGCTCAAACTTCCTACGCAATCAAGTAACTTCATGCTTACCTCATTGAATCAATTGTTGAGTTCTTGAAGTTGTAGATCAATGATTATTAAAAATAATTCAACCCAGTAATGATGAAGGTTTTTAGTGTGTTGTTGGCCACGCTTCTTCCTTCCCCTTGGAATAAATAAAGTTTCCATATTAGGAACTTCAACACCATTTTTCTCACAAAAAGAAGTGACCATGCATAACATATTTTCCCATCCATTGTCTCTCATCTTTTGCAATTGTTTCTTGGTCGATTTTACAAGTGACATTGCATTAACAATGTCTTGATCTTTTTTTGTAAAGCAAAATTCAAATCATTTGCTACAACAAATATTCTCTTCATGAAGTGTGCCATGAAAACAAAATCAAATTACTCAATTGCATACCTAACAACATCCGCCTTTAATCTATCGTCTGCATTTGAAAAGCTCTCCCCAATCTTATCAAGCACCTTATATATCACGGGTATAACTCAATGACATTTGAAATTAATTTATAATAAGATCCCCAATGAGTGTCACACGGTCTTCCCAAACCAAGCTCTTGATTTAAGCCTTTTCCACTTTCAAGTTCACTATTATCCAAGGCTTCTTTAACTTGTTGAGCTTGTGTTTCTATTAACATGTCTTTTCTTTTACAAGAAACTCCAACCACATTCAACAAATTTGTAAGTTGCTCAAAAAGCCAATGACAATCTTTGCTCTTTTTTGAAAACGCAACAAGTGTTAGTTGAAGCTGATGCACAAAACAATGAACGTAGTATGCTAATGGAATTTCTTGCATGATCGATGTTTTTAGGCCATTTAGTTTGCCTTTCATATTACTAGCCCCGTCATAACCTTGTCCACGTATTTTAGAAGGACTTAAGGAATTATCATCAAGCAAGAAATGAATCGAATCACTGAGAGATAAAGCGGTGGTATCTTTGACGTGTACAAGACCAAGAAATCCCTCTAAGACATCCTCTTTTTTATACATCAAACACAAAGCCATTTGTTCTTTGTGAGATACATCAGAAGATTCATCTACTAAAAGTGAAAAGTAATCACTACCAAGGTCATTAAGAATAACATTGGTTGTTTCTTCTACACAACACTTTATGAGATCTTTCTGAATCATGGGAGGAGTCATTTTGTGGTTTCTAGGAGCATTTTGTAACACAACTTTATCAATATCCTCATTATGTTTGGCTAACCATTTTAAAAGTTCAAGAAAGTTACCTTTGTTACTTGAACCTTGACTCTCGTTGTGTCCCCGAAATGCTAATCCTAGATGCAAAAGATACCTCAAACAAGAAAGTGGAGCAAACAAATGAACCCGGTATTCTTTATCATCTTTTAAAAATCGGTTGTCGAATACATTTTGGATTGATGTTTTTGGTCTTGTTAAAGCCTCGTACTTCTCCATAGCTTGATTATGTAAACTATTCACCCTCTCAACATGCTTATCAAATGCATTTGGTCTATTCCACCCTTTGAATCCGTTTATAATAAAAGCACCCCAACCCATTCCATTAGATTCTTCTTTATGGTTGAACAAGTAACAAAAAAAAAATGAAATGCAACGTCCTTTTCAACACTATATTCAAGCCAATAATACTTTTTAAACCAAGTAGAATTGAAGCGGCGCAACTTACCAACAAAGTTTGTTTGAGGGAAGTCGTGAGCAAAAGGTTGGAAAGGACCTCGTCGTATGTATTCTCTCCTTATTGCATCTTATAGATTAGGATGGTAATCAACAATATTCTTTCTTAATCCGGAATCACGAGGAAGTGAATTAATATCAAATTGACTTTCTTTTTCTATAGGATCTACCGGAGATGAACAAGAACCATCTCCAACTTTTGTTTTTTTGGTACTAACAAACCAATCCAATGTTCCATTTCCACTTTGTTTTCTCTTTGTTGATGAAGCACTTCCTTTTACATTCATTATTTGCTTTTGTTGATAACTAAAATAAATTAAAAAAACAAAATTAATAATTAATAACATATAAGGCATAAGATAATAATATAATAAAAATAAAGTGAACTATCTTCTTGCCTTCTAGTAACCTGCGACCCAAATTTCACAAGAAGACCAGGAGATTTTACTGCAACCCCATATCCCCAATATATTTTACTTTACCCTATCACTTATGACACATCACATCCCAAGTTTCCATAAATGAGGCCATTTTACATTCTTACTTCATTTTTCAACATATCTAAACTCAAATGGAAGAAGGGAACCGATGGTTTCTTACAGACGGTGAAGGTGAAGAACAGCAGAGCTGTAAAACTTTTTTTGGTGATGACGAACCAGGTCCGGCGACCAGCAACCACCACCGATGGCAGCAGACGAGCAAATGCTGCAGACTGCCGGAAAAAGTGAAGAAGGCGAGTAGGGATGAACGATTAACGCGAGAGAATTGAAAGCTCGCAACGAGGGACAACAAACGAGGTTTTGATTGTTTGAACTCTAAAATTTTGAAAATATCATGTAATGGGTATCTAAGCCCGTTTCTTTTTTCTTTTTTTTTTTAATTTTCTTTCTGTTTTCTGATTTGGAGCTTAAACTCCACCGGCCCAATTCTATATGGGTTTTATTTTGACTCTTAAAAAAATAGGTTGTAAACTCTAAAGGGTATGCACTTATTATCAAGAAGGTATGCATTCTATGTAAATAAACAATTAATTTTTTTTATAAATTATAAGGCTAATTTTTTTCCCTGAGGGTATGCAAGTGTTCATACCCTTACAGCCTTACTTAGTAACAGCTCCGCCATTGATGCTTATGATTATTGTTTTTTGTAATATATTTATCCAAATTATTTTAATCTATATCATCTAATACATATTCAAATCTAAAACATGATCTTATTGTACATAAAATAAAAGGATAAACTTCAGAAAAAAATTGAAGAAAATAACATTGTTGTTAAGACTTAAGATCTCAATATTAGTATCAGCATTTTATGATCTCATTTGGTGAAAGCATGTTGATTTCTCGAAGAATCTCTTCCGATCCTTGACTAAAGGATTTTAAGATTTTGATCACATATGATCCTACTTTGCTTGAATTATCAAATTTAAAAGAATGAATTACTTAGATAGTCCATTTGGTTTGTGATTGTAACAAATTACTTGTTTAATTCTTCAAGTTTGAATGTTTTTCAATTTTTATTATAATTTCACTCTAATGAAAATACATTTAAAATACAATTCATTCATATATTTTGCAAAGTATTATATATATGACACAAACAAAAATGTATAAGATCAAAGTTAAAAAAGAAATACTTCAAAAAGTCAAGATTATAACACATTTTTAAGACAAAGTGAGTACATGGTTCTTTTTTCAGAAAAGATGCAAACTATTCATTTAGCTACCATTTTGTTACATCAACAGAACTTTGTAACGGTTTTCGTTTATCTCTGCTGTTAAGCCTAGTACACATAAGGGTATTTAGGCCTTTTTAACTTTTTTATTTTTTAATTGTTTAACATTCATTCTTTTCTAAAGATTAAAAAAATCAAAAATTATTTATATATATATATATATATATGTATGTATATATATATGTATACTTGAAATGATTAAACCAAAAGTTTATATGTGTACCCAATGAGTCCACCACCACCACCATCACCATCCACCACCACCGGACACTACCACTGTCATTTACTACCGCATGAAACAACCAACCACCACCATCGTATGCCACTACAGTACAACACCTCCACCACCACCCACCACCTTCGACTACCACATGAAGTCAAAAACCACCAAGAACACCGAATATAACCACTAGAAACTACCAACCACCACCACCTTAAACCACCAATAGCCGCCCCTCTACCTACAACATCTGGAAAGTCGAAATATGATTAAGAACAATTGATACCCATACACCTAAATCAAACACATGACCCAAGTCGAAAAATCATTACGACAATGGTGGTGCATGATGGTAATTTTAGAGGCGTTGAACAGATCTTAGATGAGAGGCATGGGTCAATGGTGGTGCACTATGATGTTGGTGTATGGCCATAGGTGGTGCTCGATAGTGGAAGAGATGAGAGGCACCGATCGCCGGCCACCGATAGTGATGCTGAAATGTTTTAATATGATAATGGTATTTTAGGCATTTTAGATGCAATAAGAAGAGTAAAAAATGTATTTTGATAAGATTAATAGACTCTTTTAACAGAAAAAGTTACAAAAGATTATCTATGCAACAAAATGGTAGTTAAAGGATACAGTTTGCAACTTTTTTTTCGGGTTTGCTTCTCCAAAATGTATTAAACTATATCCCAAATGTTAATATGTGTATCCACCTTCTAAAAATGTTATTGTGTATATCAAACTTTCAAAAAAATGTGTTATTGTATGTATTCAACTTCCTATTGTATGTACTAAACTTATATTTTTTTGATTTTCTATGTAATTAAAATACGTATAATAACAACAAATTAAAAGTTCAATACATACAATAGCGTTTTTGGAAGGTGGATACATACTTTAACATTTGGGGTATAGTTTAATACATTTTGGAGAAGTAAACCATTTTTTTAAATGACTAAATAACAATTTAAGATAGTTAAATGACCATTTATATATTTATCTCTACATGAAAAGAACGACCAACCCTTTATTCTTACACAGAAGATATTGACGTTAGACGTAGGGATGTAAACAAGCCGAGTCGAGCTGAGCCAGACACTTATCGAGCCGAGCTCGTTTAGGACTTTTTAAGCTCCTGCTCCAGCTCGGCTCATTTAGAGCTTATGATGTTGAGCTCGAGCTTGGCTCGTTTAATATTTATGAAGCTCGGGCTCGGTTCGTTTAAGCTATGCTCGTTTAGACTCGGGTATTATTTTGATATTTTTATTAAAATGATATATATAATTATTAAAAATTAAAAAAATATAAAATATAAATTATATTATATATGGAGCTCGTTTAGGCTCGTTTAAGCTCGCGAGCCCACTCTTTGGA
>JAUEJL010128482.1:0-22500 GCA_032274825.1 Drosophyllum lusitanicum | reverse complement strand
GACTTTCAAAAAATTTGTATTGACTTTGATTTTTCTTAAATATGTAAAGTTTAGTTATTAAAATAGAATATAAGAATCTTATTAACTATATCTAATAGTTATTCAATTTAGTTTATATGAGGGGTAATTTAGTAATTTCAAAACACTTAAAATTTAAGAGTTTAAACAAAAGACATAAATGCTTTATAATATAGTATAGAGTACTCACACAACATTCGTGACCTAACACATACCTTAACATTATCCCTCTTTATGTTTATACTTATTCGAGTATGTAAATAACCTAGACTCTAAACTAGCCCCCCTAATTTTGGTTAAGAAAAAAGTAAACTATAATCGCGTACTTTAAAATTGCAGGTAGCACTCCTTAATTGAGGGAGGTTACGTTTAAATTTATATGCTTTTTACAAAACATAAGAAAACATGTCCTACTGTGGCCGTAATGTTATGATCGCCGTTGGGAGTAAATACATAAATTTAGTTTGATTAGGCCGGCAAAAAATAATGATATCACGTGGTGGTTGATCTTATTTGAATGGTGAGTTTTTCTTGATGATCATAGAGATATGAAGAAGTTGCAGGATGCAAAGTTTCCGGACATAGAACATGATTGAGGATACAAGGTTTTATGCTGTTAAATAAGTCACACGTTATGTAAAAACCATATCATCACATATTTTTAAACATGAAAATAGAGCGGGTTTGATAGTTAAACACTTAGGGCCTGTTTGGTTAGTGGGATTTCACAGAATTTGTATTTCAAATAATTTCAAATCCCATGTTTGGTAGAAAATAAGAATGAAAGGTTTTGAATTTCAAATCTTACACATGTGGGATTTCAAAATTCTTGAGAGAGATGTGGTATTTCTAAATCCCTCATACGTGGGATTTCAAAATCAGAACCTGTCTAATCAACAATCCATTGTCACCTTCACCATATTAACCGACATTTCACTCTCGCCGTCGTTACTACCCTAATCGACCACCGCCATCACCATCGTCAGCCTCCACCACAGCCATAACCGTTCCCCTTCACCGTCTTCGCATTCGCTTTCATTTCCACCGCCGCCCTTCACCATCTCCGCCGCCGTTGCCTTTCCCCATCTCCTCCGTTGCCCTTGGCCGTCTCCCCCGCCCCGCCACCCTCTACCATCTCCGCCTTCCCCATCTCCGAGCAAGTCAAGTTGTGAAGGTGAGTCAACTCCTTCACACTTTTTACCATAGAAATCCCATTGTTTTTTATGTGAACCAAACAAGAGATATGATTGAATTTGAAATCCAAAACATTTGAAATCCAACACCCAGAGTGCAAGGAGTGGGGGGGATTGGGGTGTGTGGTGTGGTGCTACACCATGAAGGTGTGGTGAAAGGATGTATGTGGTAACTACCACATGTTAAAAAGCAGTGTGGTGGATTAATGGTGGGCCCAAATTAGTTTATCACTTTTTTCTTTTTTAATTTTTAACTTGTTAGTGAGTATGTAAGTGGATCTCAGAATTTGATGTAGTTGAGAGTGACCATTACAAAATTGAGTGGTATACGAAAAAAAACTAATGTAACAATGTGATGGGTGTGATGGAGTGTTACCACACCGACCACTCTTACACGTCACTTGTGCACTTGTGCGTGTATCCTATTGTTAAAAACAAAATCTAATCCTACGCATTAAAATCTCTTTGAAAAAAAGAAGCGGCAACACATTAACGAGCATACGCCTTAGCCCACCGGAACAGTACCTCGATTTGGCGGGATAAGAGTACCCAAATAAATTCGCCGGTACCGTTTTTCAAGCAAAAACGAGGGAAGATGATGAAAATTAGGTCAAAATCAAATACTAGTAATCGATCCATGCTCACCGGACGTGAAAGCTTGATCAGATTAATCGGCAAGCGCCGACGTTTCCTCCCCAATCGTCAATCACTTATCTCGGATCCCATTCAGGTTTATTTTTATTCTTATTATTATCATTTTCTAACTTTTTGTTAAGATTACTCTTTGTTTGCTTCATTCTTCAGATATCTTCGAGTCTCGTGCAAGATGGAAATGGAGCAGAAGAGTCGTTAGAGGATCGTAGTGACTCCGTAGCTGGGAGTTCGGGTTCTGATAAGGTTACTTGTCCGGTTTGTGGGGATAAGGTTCGGGGGGAAGATTACATGATCAACTCTCATTTAGGTATGTCCGATATTTGTTTTGTTTTGTTTTTGGGATAAGTTTGTTTTCTACGAGTAGTTGTTGTTCATTTTATTGCATCTAGATGTCTCACTTTATAGGTATACTGCAGAGAATGAAGTTTGCTTAGTGGTTTAAGTGGTCTACGTGTTCTAGTGTTTGTTTGCTGGGTTTCTGTATCGTCATTAGAAGCTTATAATGTTTTACAGTTGAGATAAATCCTGTATTGATGGGTTTTAAGTTTGTTCTATATATACGCACTTCACTGGAATCTTATGGATGCATTTGGATGTAGATGCATGTTTAACAAGAGGGACGAAACGAAAGTTAAGCCAGCAGACACTTCTTCAATTCAACTTCTGCTCCAGATCTAAAGCTCAAATTGACCTAACCAATCTGGATGATACAAAATCTATCCCGATTAGTCATGCTAAGGATATTACGGATTTAAGTGGGGTAGGTACTGAGGAAACTAAGAGTATTACATACGAGTCATCTTCAAGTTCAGACAATGTTTCACGTGTGGATATAGATGGTTCACCAGAAACCCCACTAAATAAGGACATAAACATTAATGGAAAGGTAAACTCCCCTTTACTGCTCCCTGAGATTGAGGCATTTGAAAATGACAGTGCCGACTCAGATTGTGGTATATTGGGAAAGTTGCTTGCAACCTTCATCGTTGGCCGAAGGTTTAGCGAAGAAGAGGAAATACATACAGGAGATAATATCGTACTCTGTAGAGATCCTGAAAATACCAAGGACCCGAATGCTGTTAAGGTTAATCCATTTGATGATTTCTTTATGTTTTGATTGCAACTGTTTGGCAAATTCAAAGAATCACATGGCCTTTGATCCAGGTTCTTTCTGCAGTTATAGGATGCAGTAAAGTGCTTGGTTATATACCTAGAGAGCTAGCTGAACATCTGTCAAAGTTAATGGACACATTCGATTTGAGCTTTGAGGTATAGTAGCATTTCTTTTGAATTCTACCAATGTATTTTTAATGAGCAAGTACACTTTTTTAAAGGTTATGATGCATCGCTTACTCTCTCTATGCTAATCTCATGCCCCCTCTCTTACTCTCTCTATTTATATATGTCTGTACACGTCACTAAGCTTACCTATGATATGATGTTATGCAGCATTACCCATAAGCTATCTTACTAAGTGTCTATTTACCGATGTGAGATACCTTTTTGTTGACAGCTTGCAAGTTGCAACCATATTTTGAACTATATGCATATTTTCTTCTAAATTAACAATAAAAAGTTCACCTTCATTTGTTAAGACCCAATCCATAAGCTAGAATATCACTTGGATTTGACTTTCTTCATGGCATTCGTAACCTCATCTAATCTATAATAATGTTCAAAGTGATCTTACTTTCTTAATCTGTACAAGTATCTTGTAGATATCTCCACCAGAGTGTGAATTTCCTGACTGGACAAGTTTGCACGTGGTCATATGTCACTTGAAAATTGTAATTTGCATGATATTTTACAACGGGTTCTATTGCAGGGTTGTATTGTGTCAGTTCCTGAACATTCTCGTGCTGCTGTCCCAATTCAGATTTGGTGTCAAGAAAAGATTTCTTCTAATGAACTAGACAGTCTAAAAGGCGAAAAAGTTCAGGTTTTTAAGTCATTATGTCGACATGTTATAAATTCTGTCAATTTAAGTGAGGCATCCCCCCTTGGTATGACAAAGTACCAGCATAATTTTTGCCTGTTGCTACAAGAGGTTTTAAGGACGACTCCTCATGTTTTCACTTACGATGAAAAGACCTTTTTAGGTGCCTATATTCTAATTAATGTCATTTATGCACGTGCTTGTTTCTGTGGATTATATTACTAATATTATGTTATGTATGCTTTTATGTTTGCAGAAAATTTTCTTTTGCTTTCTAATGATAGTCAAAGGCTCTTTATTCGTCTATATACACGAAAAGGTGTTCTTTATTTCTCTTTTAAACATTAGATCAGTGTGTCTTATTGTTCCTATTTATCTTTTTGTGATTCATCGATTCTTATTGGTGATTAAGTTCATTGTAAGGAGTGGTCCTGACGACCTATCAGTACCATGTTGAATGGGAAAAAAAAATCACATGACTATCAGATGCCCACACACATGTAAAGATACATTAATCTACATCAGTGTATCCTAATTGATTTTTGAGATTGTTTTCTGTTACGAAGAAAATCATTTTTGTGTTTTGAATACATTGACTATCAATAAACTTGAACCTATGCAAAAATAAAGGCTAATGGCATTGATTGAAAAAATTGTCCTGTTGTTATAAGATCATGAAAAGGCTATTTCAATGATACTCCCTGTGGTTATGATGTTAATGTATGTTTCTTTTTACAGGGCCATGGTTTCGAATGTCTAATATTTCCTATTCTGAAATATTGGACCATCAACTTGCAGTGAAGGAGCTATCTGGTAATCTAATTTTTTTAAATACCAAATAGTTATAGCTTCTTAACTTTGCTCATAGTCATAATGCTAGAATTCAAATTTGTATGATGTCAATGAAGTTGCGAGTGTTGTCCTACATGCAGCAGCAGGTTATGTTTGCTCCATTGAAGCCATAAGTGAGTTACATCAAGATGATTTGGAAGGGATCTTGAACATTCTTACTGTTAGTGAGCTGCGTGATATATTAAGTGTGATAAATAAGGTCTGCATTGCATGAGATTGCTAAACTTTTTTATGCCTATGGAAACTCCTTCAGATGACTGTTTAACAGGGTTTTCATTGCATAGAACAGAGAAGATACCATTCGGTTTATTTTCTTGCTTGCAAGAGCGTTCTACTAATTTGCTACTTTAGCCTGGCTACTTCAAAATTTTCATTCTATTCTTTTGCAAGAAGTTTAAATAGATAATCTGTATGTTAATTTGTTACTCTTCTCTGATGCAATTCTTAATTGTTGAGGGCGTAGAGTGTGTGAACATTTCTTGTGTTGATTCTGTTTCAAGCATTTTGACTTGGTGCTTACATTTGTAGGGTGTACCGCATTTGAATTCTGAAACTGGATAAAGTTATCAAACGACCATCATAATTTTCTATTTGTGCTTTATTAAGGCTGCTGATTAAAATTTGTAGTATAGTATACACAGCTGGAGCATACCGGAGGGGTCTGCCTAGATTTGGTTGATACTGTAGTCGTGCTCCTAAAGTTACCTACTGGTTTCTGATGACCACACAGGATGAGAATTACTGTGTGGACAGATACGGGCCATAAATTTTTATCATATAATCATAAAGACTTAGGCTGCGTTTAGCAAGAGAAAAATTTTCTGTTTTTCTGTGAAAAATGGTGGAGTTTTCATTTTCTGAAAAAAATAGAAAACGTGTTTAGATGAAGGGGTGGAGTTTTTCTTTTTCAGGAAAAAATGGAAAACATGTTTGGTTGAAGTGTTATCTTGGAAAAGTTGTTTGAAAAAATATGAGAGTTTGAAAAAATGTGGAAAAGTGAGGGAGTTTTCTATTTTCTTGAAAAAATGTGCAAGTGAACATGTTTTCTAATTTTTAGTTTTCTTAGAAAAATTTTCTGAAAAGATGAAGGATTTTTCTGAAAGTGAACGCAGCCTTTTCTTCATAATATTTCATAATGAGCCATCTCCTATTTGGTTTTATGCTATATAAGTTTTTACTTGGTATTAGCTCTTCTTCTGTTTCTATGTGAAAATGCATCATATGCAACTATTAGACTTGAGCAAGATATTAAATTTTGAATAAATTTACGGCATGGACCCTTATTTCTAGTGTTTATATGCTTTCGTTTTGTCCCTTTGTTTTTCTACTGTATTATTTAAACTTCATTAAGCTTTAATATACCTCTTTTATGGTTATTATGTCATTTCTCACTCTTAAATATTCTTCTGTTAAATCTTATCATTTTTCAGAAATCCAGTCATAGCTCACGCAAGCAGGAGTCAATTTCTTCACTTCTTTCTGCATACAGGGATGGATCAAGGTCTTGTGATTATTTCAAATACTCTTCTCAAGTTGTATTCAGTATATATCTTCTTTTAGTTACAAATCATGTATGCCACAGCTCATTGCTAAGTAAAATGGTGCTGGAGAAAACTGGCTCCTGCATACGTATTTCTTCAACCGCTGATTCCCTGGTTTGGCGTGTTGAGGTAATGTATTAAGTCTTCACACATAAGTGGCATTGTGTTTGTAGTCAGGAATTACTTTGGGTATGGGTTTGATAGCAGGTGGGATGGGAAATGAGAAATACTTTCTAACTTCTAAGTTCGTCCCCTTTTGGAAGTAATGGAGAGGCTCGCTTTTGTGAATATTTTTTCCTGATAATAGAAGCCATGCTCTCAATCCAAACACCTTCACTCCTATTTTCATTCTTCAACCTTTTGATAATTGATACCCAATATACATACATTTCTGATATGCCTCTTTTATGTTTTTCTGTGCAGAGGCTTTTCTTCTGTAATGGAGAGCAAGATCTATCAGCATTTTTACTTGTGGATTTGGGAATTGTTAAGTATCCAACATACAATTGTGTTGTCACTGACCAGATATTTTCTAGTCGGAATGATCTACTATCTTATGAGGAGGTAATGCCAAGATATTCTTAATTATTTTAATTAACCTGTAGCCTTCACCAAACTAATAATGGAAGCTGTCACTAGGCACTTGAAGTAGCACAAATCATGGATGAATCTGTTGAAGAAAATGACTCATCAATGATCTTGAGATGTATTGCAATATCCGTCTCCCGCATATCCAGTTCTTCTGCAAAAACAATGCAATTATCAACCGCCAAACAATTGTCTGTGCATTTTCCATGCTTTTCAGCATCATGGATCTACTCTAAGGTGGTGCTTTTAGGTGTTTCCTTTCTGGAGTCTGAACGGAGGTTTGGCCTCTGGTACCCTTTCTCATAGAGGTCACAATTTTGATCGTTTACTTTTGAGTGGATTGATTCTGGTTTATCTACAGGTAAAGTTAGAAAAAAATTAGCTTAAAAATTGATTATAGTGGTCAAAAGTGGCCCAAAGTGTATCTTT
Organism: Drosophyllum lusitanicum; assembly: GCA_032274825.1. Lineage (NCBI taxonomy): Eukaryota > Viridiplantae > Streptophyta > Magnoliopsida > Caryophyllales > Drosophyllaceae > Drosophyllum > Drosophyllum lusitanicum. The sequence continues at coordinate 15,289 of JAUEJL010128482.1, read as the reverse complement.
AATGCGCCTTAAAGAAAGTGTATCTTTAATGCATAAAACCTTCTAAATCATTTTATTCAAAACTAAAAAGTTAGATACGATTGAAAGAAAACAAATTTTGTAATCATATCTGAGACAATAGTTATTATAGAGAATACTAGATTTGCAACGGTTGTTTACTTGTATTTCTCCTTATTTTTCATATGTGACTGTAATGGATGGACTTCTTTTGTGTTTGCTCAGGTATAGTGATGCAATTGATTTGCTGAAGCACCTACTACTTAATTTTGGAAATGATAGAAGAAGAGGATACTGGACATTGAGACTGTCCATCGACTTGGAGCATGTGAGCCGTGTGAATGAGAGCCTATCTGTTGCTGAAACTGGATTAGATGATCCATGGGTTCGTGCTGGTTCAAGAATATCATTGCAAAGACGGGTACTTCGCTTGGGAAGACCACCAAGACGGTGGAAAATTCCTAGTTTTTCAGATTCTGTCAAGAGGAAGATCCCGGAGGTTGTTAGTTGTTAGTTTCACGTGAATTTGTAAATGAATGAGTCATCATCAGTTTTAGAGGACGCGTGGAATGTGGATTGTGTTTTAAAATCATTACATGATATTAAATAATCAAAATAGCATAGTCAGCCTGAGTAGATATAATGACCCAAAGGACATTATTCCGTAAAAGGAGACACATTTTGTTAAATGAGAGTAAAGAGTCCCACCTTTAAACATGTTACAAAAGGATAAATAGGTAACTTCGTTGTTGATTTCTAGAGAATCAGATAGTCAGAGGCAGAATTGGTTTATACAAACACTAAATACTGATTATTCTGACTTCAAATTTTGTAATGATCAAATGATTAGTTTTGAAACGCAAATCCAAACACCCCCATAGTTTGGAGACAAGTTATAATATCTAGGAGATAGACAAGTTATAATATCTAGGAGATTTAAGATCACGATGTTTCTGCTCTTTATTTTTCACCTAACAAGCCTCTTTTATTAAATTATCATTTAGGTTTATGTTCAAGGTAGGCCACTCAACTGCAAAACTGGGACAAAGAGCAGATTTTATGGTGAAGACGGAGAACAATGTGGGGTGGAACAGCTTGCTCTGCAGTATTATGCAGGAGAAGGAGGTGGTTGGCAAGGTGTTCATTCAGAAAGTGGCATTTGGCTGACTGTTTTTGGGCTTCTTATGTGGGATGTCATCTTTGCTGATGTGCCAAATGTCTTTCTTACCAGATTTCAGGTACTGAAATATGGTCACTCTATGGTTCAATAGTTTTAAATCCTCATATTCTGTGGGTGTGTGTGTTGGTAATTGTCATGCTCATTGTTACATATCTATGCCATGGCTGTGCACAACATGGTCAGAAACAGAATCATCACTTGCCGTTAGTGAAGTAAATGGATACCTTGTATCTGCCATTCTGTTTATGTTCTTATGTTAATTTATCATCTAAGATGTAAATTTGAAATATAAGTTGCTAATAAATTCTGGGTAGACAATATATAAGCAGATCCATCCTTTTCTTCCTTAGCCTCATATGGTAACATGAGTTTTTAATAAACCAAAAGGATGTACATAAAGTTTTGGTTCAAGTATATATGTTTTTGACAATTGAACGCATGCAATTACTTTAAACAGTATGCTTATTAACAATAATTGTGTAGTTCTCATCAGACATGACTAAATGAGACGATATGTAAATGTAACGTGTCATCTGGATCTGGTTCAAACCTGTACACAGCAAAAAAGTTCATATTCATATGTTAATTATGTTGCATGGTGTAGATACAATACTAGTAGAGTGTTTATAATGACTATAAGTCTAATATCATAATCCAGAATTATTTGCCTAAACTAAGAAAAAGTTTGGTTTATAGAGTTGGGCTTTCTTACACACATTACTGAGATCAACACTGTTTTGTGTTCATCCTATAACTTCCTCTATTGTGATGGCAACATTTTCTAGATTTATATTGCAGTAATAAAAACCTTGTACCTACAGTAATAGGAAGATATTTGTAAATGTCGACTATAGTCTATAGGTGACAAAATGAGTGTGTTGGGTGGGTTGATGACGTCTCAAAACAGGGTTGGATTGAAACTGGTCTATTTTAGTATGGATTGAAATTGATCCCGTTGGTCTGCCAACACTAGTCTAAAATTGTTTTGAAATAATTTCTGCGTTTATTTATGACTTCCAAAACAATATTATTAAAAGAATAATCGAAATATGAACTAAAGACGATTTAAAATGTTGTATGCATCTAAAATAAAATTTAAGTGACTTTCAAACCATTCCCCTTTCAGTTCAGCTAATTTCTTATTACCCATTTGAGATAAAAAGGCAACCTACCCACATCAACCCATTTATAACGTCTTTGGCACAAATAGCATCGAGTAGTAGTACAAGATGTCTTCAAACATATGTATTTCTGAGGTCTTGTAGTTTCACTTCTATTGCAGACTGCACCTTTAGATTTGGACACAGATTACTTTTATGAAGCTAGAAAAAACATCATAGAACCTCTACTGGTAAAGATTAAGGATGGCATGGCTGAAGAGATCCTCATAACTTCATGGGAATCCCATTTTGGAACATCATGTCAAGGCGTTAACTGGAATCGCCACTCGTTAACTGAACTTAGAGCAGTTGTGTCATGTATAGGTGGTGGTTGTCTGGCCTCCATCTGTCGACACCTGGCACAAGATTACAGGAGTTGGTCTAGTGGCATGCCGGATTTACTGTTGTGGCGGTTCCATTCAAATTATAGTGGAGAGGCCAAGCTCGTTGAAGTTAAAGGTCCTCGGGATCGCCTTTCAGAACAACAACGTGCATGGCTTCTGTTTTTTATGGATTCCGGGTTCAATGCTGAGGTTTGCAGGGTGAATCCTCCTGTTTCCAAGTAAGATATTTAGATGTCTGGGTGTTCATACGTGGTTTGGGCTGAAACTGGTTAACCGGCCCAAACCGAAGCAATTTGCTCAATTGCTTGTGTTCTGCTGTTGATTGGCTGGCTTGTTTGGGACATTATCAAACCGATATATTTGGTTCGGTCTATGGTTAATTAGAGCATCCTGTTTCAGTCAAATTGTATCATTGATATGTAAATAACGATTTTTTTACAATTCATTTATACATGTATAATGTAATTACATTAAAAGTATTCTTTTTCTTTCTAAAATGAAAATTCTGCCAAACTGTAATACGAACCAAACGGAACCGTTTTTTTATTAGTTCGGCTTTACGGTTGAGATCAAACTGAGGTTAACGATTTGACCTAAGTTTCATGTCTCAAACCGGTGGAGCTCCATCATGAACACCCTTTTATTCTTTTGAGCTGATTTGATGAATTAATATCTACTAATAAACCTGTTTTGGGGGCTAATTCTTGAGCTCCTTTTTTATTTTTAAATATCAATTCATTATGCAGTGTGTATTCCAAATGGAACTAAAATTAGTATAAACTTTTCTTCTTGTTGAACTTTATTCTTATTAATCATTTAATTTATGGTGGAATTCATGGAAGTGTATTCAACTTAAATGATTAATAAGAATAAGTTGAATACACTTTGACCCATTTCGGGTTAGCAAGTTATTTTTACGGAGAATGATAACCCGACCAAATTTTCCGTGTCGATCCGCTTTGACCCATTTCGGGTTCGTGTCACTTTTTTCATGTCGGGTTTGGGGTTCGTGTCGACTCAAAAATTACGGGCCTTAGTTTTTCAATTCGGTGTTCGTTCGACTGATAGTGGTGCTCATTTGACGTTTGTGGTTTGTTCATCTAATTGTTCATGTGATTTTGAGTTTTCCGATTCGGTGTTCATTCAATTGAACTTTTTTTAGTAAATTCTAATTTTATCAAATTTCAATTTATAAGTTAAAACGACTCGACCTTAAACTAGGAATTGGTCCTGCCAATTAAGCACCGTAACAGCATAAAGAATTCACAAACCAACCTAAATATACCGGAAAGCCGCTACATTTATAGCTCAGTTTCAAACGAATTTCAAGAATCTTAATTCTCAAATGTATAAAACTAATAAAAATATTTCCCTTGATTCTTCTTCGTTTTAGGCATAGTATTTAAGCATTTCCGCATCATATGCATGATGAGACATGCAATCAAATTATTTAATGATTTTTCAAATAATACCCATGAAATATAGATATTATATGTAATTCTTATGGTACATGGTTAATGATCAAGAGATACAAGACTCAATGGGGCCCATGTGTTTAAAAAGAGCAACTAGTCTCACACCCGCATGGATATGCCAAGCACCAACCTTGCAAAAATGTGTGCAATTTATTGACAAGCTCACTATCCTTGCATCTTCATTCAACCCCTCATTTATTTCCAAATTTGTTTTTTTCCCTTCTCTGTTTCAACTTTCATCCTGCCCCACAATTTCAAATTCATGTTACTCCATATTCCATGGTGGACCTACCCGGTTGACCCATGTCGGTTTCCGTACAATGTTGGAGTTGGGCGGTTGATAAGAAATTCAAACCGCAGGAATGGTTGGCATTGGTGTGTTGTAGTTAACTTCGAACAAATCACATGGACTTGCATCACTTATTCACTCGTTCGTTTTGTTAATGTAGTGTATACCTTGATCCAAAACCTTGACTTGTAAAGTGTGCTAACACATTTGTACATAGTCTGTTGTTGTCACTTCTAATGTACAACTCAATAATGCATTAACGAGGCCGTTTAAGACATCAAAGTCCATGTTCATCAACCACAAGTTAGTAAGATACTAAGAAACTCCCACTAACCACTCAAGACATCTCATTTTCCCTTGTAAAACCCAGAGAATGATCAGCTATGGTGACTTTTACACTGTGCTGTGGTTAGTTGTTCCGAACAACTCAACCATACATTCCTAAACCCTTTCAAGTTTCAAGACATCAAAATCCTTGCTCCTCAGTCCTCACCCTTAACAAACATCCACTCAACTGCTTCAACTATATCATTTTCCCTCCATATACTAAAGAAGCTAATAAAATGATCAACTTCGGTGACTTGTATAGTGTGCTTACTGCAGTTGTACCTCTTTACGTTACCATGTTCTTGGCATATGCCTCTGTAAAATGTAACATTTTCTCACCACAGCAGTGTGGAGGCATCAACAGATTTGTAGCCATTTTTGCCGTCCCTCTATTGTCCTTCGAGTTCATTTCCAGGATCAATCCTTACAAAATGAACCTCAAATTCATAGCAGCCGATGGTGTATCAAAGATTTTGACACTAATAGTCTTGTTTCTATGGACAAAATTGTCAAAAAAAGGAAACTTGGATTGGGCTATTACAATGTTTTCACTTTCTACTCTCCCAAACACACTTGTTATGGGAATCCCACTTTTAAAATCCATGTATGGTGATGATAAAGAAACAATCATGGTACAAGCTGTTGTATTGCAGTGTATAATTTGGTACACACTGCTTTTGTTCTTGTTTGAGTATAGGGAAGCTAAGAATATGGTAATGATAACATATGAAAAAGATAGCAGCAATTTTAGTAATAATAGTAGTAGGGAAGTTGAAGAAAGGGTCGAGAGAAGTACCCATAATGAAGATGATATTGTTAACGTGATTCTATCAACGCCTTCTACTCCACATATGCTTCAGAGTCTCAATAGGGTAGCACCTGCCATTTCAACTGTAGTAGAAGATGATAAAAGAGAGTTGCATCTCTTCATTTGGAAATGCAGGTGCTGCACCTCTCCAGGTAAGATGACTAACAAACATGGGTCAAAACGAGCCGGTCAGATTGACCCGCAAACACCTTTTATGTGTGTCTATTTTCTTTTTTTAATGAATAAATAGCAGTTTACTTATGATTACATAATACAATATTATTAGAAAAACAGTTAAATCTTTGAATAAAACAGTTTTGGAGGTTGAATACTTGTATGGATTAAAAATAGACCTTTAGCAATTTTGAATCCTTTTTTAACTTTCTCACCCTTCCTCTTTTTAGCTTTTTTTCTTCTTTAATTGACACATCTGATATAAACACAACTCAAACCGACCCACTCACATATTAATGGGTCGGAAAGGTCCCCTCTACAAATGACACTTGAATTAAACAGGAGTGTGTGAACAGTCGGTAGAAGTTTGCAGCAGGGAGAATGAGAAGACAGAGTGTGTTGAAGAAACGAACATCATTCATTCTCCAGGATCACCAGAAATGTTTAAGAAAATCTTGAAAATGGTATGTTTTAAGCTAGTGAAAAATCCGAATTCATATGCGAGCATACTTGGTCTGAGCTGGGCTCTGGTTTCTTGCAGGTATCCTATCACTTGAATACTTTATTAAAGTGTTTTTAAAGATCAAGATCAAGCCTTTTTCTTTTTTTAATGTTTGTTGCTGTTCTAAATGATATATGCAGATGGGGTATAAAGAAACCACAGATTCTTGAAAATTCAGTTACCATTCTCTCAGATGCAGGCCTAGGAATGGCTATGTTTAGTCTAGGTATGAATGAAACTTATATTAGAGATGACAATTTCAATCCAATCACTTGTGAATAAGTTGATTATGGCTATGTTCTTTTTTTCTTTTTTGAAAAGCTGATTCTGGCTATGTTTTATCCCTAACAACTCAAACAGTAATAAATTTTTTTTACCTAAAATACAGAAAGAGAAAAAAAAAGGGGGGGGGGGGGTTAGGATTCTCAAAAGTTGCCGAAAGTGCCTTTTGACGCATAAAACCTCCTTTATCATTTTATCCAAAAATAAGAGCATTATTGAAGAAACTTGACTAGTTAACTTTTTAAAAATGACATATGACAAGCAAACTGATTATTAAAAAAGTTGAACGTTTTGATCCATTAACCAACCTACCTACCTACTACTGAATGTTTTAAAGACTTGATTTAACTAATTGACACAATATGTACGTTGTTCAAGGTTTGTTCATGGCTTCACAACCAAACCTTATAGCCTGTGGGAAGAGGTTAGCAGCATATGGAATGGTAGCAAGATTTTTAGCTGGACCAGCTGTGATGGCAGTTGCTTCTTTTGCTGTAGGTCTAAGAGGTACCATCCTACAAGTTTCTATTGTACAAGCTTCTTTACCACAAGGAATTGTGCCCTTTGTGTTTGCTCGGGAATACAATCTGCATCCTCATGTTCTTAGCACTGCGTAAGTCACTAGTCCTTGCTATGAATGGGTCGATTCGGGTCCAGTTTAATCTCTTATAGGTTAAACGGCTAAATTAAGCAATTAGATTAATAGGATCCAAAGTGTAGTTTTAGTGCACAAAATCCAATGGGATTGTGATTTGAATCTTTTTAATTGAAAATAATTTCAATTTAAATAAAAAATGCGTTGCACAATGATCTATAGAACAATTGAAACACTTTCATTCCTCAACAAAATTAGGACCTATTAATCATTTTCTTATTAACTTAAATCATTACTGAATTAACACACTCGTTATTTGTATAAAATTCATTAACTTCAGAGAATTGATGTGGGTCAAGTGATCAACCAACTTGTTTTGGCCATACAAGAAATTACCAGTTTTTGAGATGTTACCCAACTTGCCATCTAGACATTACTGATGATGTTTGTTTCTATGCAGGGTGATATTTGGAATGATCATCTCCTTGCCTATCACAATGCTGTATTACATCTTACTAGGTCTTTAAAAGAAGAAAACAGCCTTTGGGAAAACATGAAGAGGAGGAAGAAACGATTTGTGAATGTTCATAATATATCATGACAAAATCATAGGATAACTACATATGTCAAAGTGTCATACAAAGTAATAATAGTAAGATTTTCATTTCACGTGGTTTATTGATGGAATAAGTAGCAGAATAGTTAATGTTGGGCGTTATTGCTCTTCAGCTTTAGCTAAAATAAACTTATGTCCAACATGGGTGTATTAGTTTGTCATTATCTGCCGCTCTTTGGCTATGAACTTGAACAATAAAATAAACCAATAAGTTATTTTGGGTCCATATGGCTGAGAAACTTATTCCTAGCTAATCTCAATCAATCGCGGTTGAAATGGGTCCCACCTTCATCTTCTCCTCCTATCAAGTATCTTCTTATCTTCTCACTATCAAACTGGGACCCACAACATGAAATCGCTTGACAGTGAAAACATATCCTTACAGTATGTTTGATAACCATCAGAGGGGACAAAGATACCCTCAGTTTCATGAGACTTGTTTGTCCAGGCCAGAAACAAGCAGGGGCCCCTATGGTCTGAATGTCTAATACTGTTGAGGTATACGAGTTATTTTCACAACTGTGATTTTTTTTTTGTGGGCGAAAATGAGGTAACAGATAAGTCACTTTCACCTAATTTAGTGCACCTCTAGTTCGTGATTGTAGTCGAAGCATGAATGGTGGTACCTACACCTTATGCCGATTATTAATGTTAAATCATAAATGTAAGCTGTGAATTCACATACTGATATATCATGTACTCTACCTAGTTAGGAACTTTCATTGGTTGATGACCGCATTGAGCTACTGATGCATCTTAATACCATATTAGCAAAGTTATGTTAATAAACTACAGAGCATATGGTAATTTCGACCATTTTCAGGGTGAAGGCCAATGTCTCCCACAGGAATGCATGTTAGGTGATAAGAACAATCTTCTGAGCTCATTCTTTTAGATGAGCAGCCCAACAGGCCCAATGAATGGAGGCACAAGAGATGTGTAGGGCAGTGATTATTTGAGTTAGTTATGAGGGAGGAATATTAGATAGAGGTAAGATAATAGAGAGAAAAATATGTTTGGCATTAGTCTATCATTTTATCTTTCAAATAACAATCATCTTTCCCTTATTCAGTTCAATTCAGTAGTTCGTACAAGGAGGACCTGAACTGCTAAAGGGGAACAAATTATTTATATCCAAGAGCTAATTCTGCAAATTATAATTTGAAACATGTAACTTGATTGTTGACATCTAACATATGTGATGAAACTGTGAATTGAAGGTACAAATGTATTGCCTATAAATATTAAACACCAGAACTATTATTAGAAAAATTCAAATCAACTAAGAGCAAGCATCACCTAACTTTTTACAGTCTGTCCTTCCTAGATTCTTTAATGTGATCCAATTGAGGGTTGATTATCAGAAATTCTAAAGTCACAGTGACTAGTGATAATCATATAAAATGGAACTTCACTCGAGCTTGCAAGCATTTGACATCTGTAAGACTATAAGTTGTCATTTGTCACCTTACACAGTTTAAAAACAAAATGAGAACTTTACACAAAAGTACATTGAGGTCAGACTCAAAAAGCCGTATGTTACATACAGCACTATAAAAATCTGGAATCAAGTTGTTCAAGGACTCGGAGCATATGCATGAAATTTTGACAACATATAGAATAACTCATGGTTATGTGCACCAGCTTTATGATAACTTTGCACAGGAAACCCACCCCCAAGGTTCTAGCATAATTACTTTTATTCATTTAAAACTAAAGTATATTATAGAAAATACTCCTTTATCTTAATTCTCAATTCACTTGTTTCACATACATAGGAATATAGGACATAACAAGCCCCGACCATCTAGATAATCAGGTTCTTGAGGCAAGCTTTCAAGCAACTCGTAACGTTACTTCTTTGCAAAACAAGAGCTTCAAGTGACTAGACAACTCTTTTCCAAAATTGCAAGAAACGTGATGCACAGAAATAGTGCCCTCCTTGATCATCTTTCAAAGCCAAAGGGCCTTAATTAGTGGATAATATGTCAGCCTTTAATCTTAGCCAGTTATCAGTTATGTGATGCTAATAAAACCACAATGATCGAATGCAATCGACTTAAATAGCTTACAAATATCAAATTCCTACCACCAAACACACTATAAAAGTTATATGTACCATATTTAATGAAAAACAGAATCCAACATTAATTAACTAACATTTGAAATATATCTATCAGTCTCTTCACATGGGCTAGTGATGAAAAGCTTGTGTAAGGGTATTAACATCCAAAAAAACTAATGTTATGTGTCATAATTGCTTGAACAGGAAACTCATGCAACTCCAGAAATGAAAAACAAGACACAAAAACTGACCTCGGAGATATCTGAAATGCTGGAAACGGAGTTGTATCCAAAATCCACGAAAAAAGATACGAGGAGTAAACTTTTGCTTAGCTAAATTGAATTCTGACGAATCCCCAGCCTCTAAAACATCATGGAAACACTCCCATCGGCTTCTTTAACAACGAATACTTTGCAGCATTTCATCAAACAGTTTGAGGTCAATAATTAGTGTAGTGAAAAGCTGGAAACTTTGGTAATGGGTTCTAGTGACCGAATGATTCAGAGGTTGAATTTGGAGATCTAAAAACACCGAGAGATCGAAGGTAAGACGTAAGAGATTAGAACTGAATGTTTTCATGTCAGCTTGTTGTAAGGCAATTGTATGGTATGTATGTAGTAAAAGAGAGAAGGGCATCTGGCTCTGGCGGGAGTTGTGCAGTTTTCATTTGGTGAATGGTGATCACTTTAACCATTGGTTGCAAAGACCAAAATGCCCCTGGATTGTAGGATACGTATTTATTTTTCTTTTATTTCTTTTATCTTTTTTAATTTACAAAAAAGAGAGGTGATATATCCTCCTACTCACAAGATCAATACAAGTGTCGAAATCAATGAAAGAGATAATGAAAGAGAATTAGTGGATTCCACACGTCATCTTATGGTGAGTAGGAGGATGAAATAAGAGAAAAAAGTAGAAGGATATAACATTTTTCTTACAAAAATCGCTATTATCTCCACCACAACCAAAGACAAAAACAGGGACCGATCTAAGCAGGAATCAAAGTCACAAGCTATCCGCCAATCGAGTCTGTTGAGTAGAAAATCTCGATATCATTTTAGCTTTGCTATCAGTCAAATGTTTTGAGTGCTACATCGTTAATTTGTTAATGTTAAATCTGAATATTGTTAATTTGTTAGGTTTTGATTTAAATTTATGTTTAAAACACTAAGATTTACATTAAATCATGCTTCTTAGGTAAAATTTCACTACTTGGTAAAATTTTAAGTTTTCATTAAATGAAACTTGAAAAATTTCCACCCGCTTGTTTTGCCTCGATTCTATTTTGTCGAGTTCCATAACGTTTTAGTTTTCTTAATTATTTTATTTATATATATTTTGATTACTTGTCGGTGTTATTACTGAAAATATTTGAGTTCTGACACAGTAGCACAGAGCCTATTATAATATAAACATTTGGTATACTGACATTTTATTCTCATGATTCTCCACAATTTTTTCTCAATCAAGCCATCGGTTGCACCTCCCATTAATTATTTGCCTCTACAAATGGTTCACTTAGGACAATATTTCAAGCTAGCTATACGCCAATAGTCATAACTCATAGGGTAATTATCTATACGTAATAAAATTGATCATACACAATAATTGATTCATTATCAACTTGTACCACATTAACTATTTGTACCTGTTGTATGTGAAGAAATTCTATTGTATACAAATCAGTTCCATAACTCGTTGCTACAGACCTGATTACTTTTGGCCTCATGCTGTTATTAGTAAAAGGTACTATAGATATTTAATTGATAGATATATTTATGTTTTACTATTTGTTGATTTGCAAATATTTAAATGAATGCATATATAGCTAGCATCTTAAATGACTACTTTCAACATCCTCAAATCTAATGGAGATCCATCCGTTAATGTTATGATATTTGGTTCAAAGTATCGATCAGTGAAGATCAGAATTTTGGTTTGCTTCACTTAACTAAGAACCATGAGAGTAAGAGCATTCATAGTCATGTCTGGATGACTGATTGTCATATCAACGTCATTAACTCATGTCTGAAATACCACAAAATCTCGGACCCGCATTTTCTTTTCTTTTATTACTTGCAAGGCAAAAAGAAAAAAGAAAACAAAAGCACGTCTGTCATGTCCACAAAGGGGACAGATGACTTATGGATAACACGAGGGTCGTAGTTGTGTCATAAGCATGAATAGTCATGACATGTTGCATGACAAGCATCAACACACCACTACAAGCCCTCTAAGCTTTAATCAAAAATATTTTTATGGTCAGATTGTGTTGTTTCGGTGGATTAAACTTGCAAACGTAAGGATTTTTACACGGAAAATGGTAATGAATACATATAAATTAAACATAACATCCTCCAACGCTCATACAAATTAGTGATGAATACACAACTTTTTATTTAATATATAAATAAACTTTTATTGAAAATACTTGATTAGTTATGCAAAAAGATGATGATGTGACATTTGAACCTAACTAGAAAATCATTAAAACAATCAGAACATAATGAGGCATAATTCTGTTTGTGGGATCCAACCCCTCCTTCCTCAATTAGACTAGCAATCACATATCAGTTGGTTGAATTGTACATTTTAACCTACTTACCAGTGCCAACCAATCCACTTCTTCCAGACCAAAAAAGACCCAACTTCATACCATTGTACAACTTTCACTCCAAAATGTACAAGTCAGTAAAGACTTACTTCTCTTGGTATAACATTTTTTGGTCTGGAAAAACTTTTACCATGACAAATGATGGAAGCTTGCTTGCAAAGCCAACAGGGCCAATTAGGAAGGTGTTATGTGTGCTCCCAACAACCTTCTTCTTCATCTCTTCTTTCTTTGTATGTAGGCATTTGTAGGAGTAATTTAGGCAATTGATGAGTTTAGAATGGTGTAATCAAGCCATGAGAAAGACAATGTCAAGGTTTCTTGTTCTTCCTTTTTATATGGGATGTTTGGATCAGTCAACTACTTGTGGATTCAAGAACACAAAGGTTGAATCAAATCAAGTTACAACAATGGAGGGAGAAAGCTCATCAATAGTGAAAATCAAGAAATCTTGGAGATTTGTGGCTCCAAGTAGATCTAACATCTCCAAGGTGATGGACAAGGTAATTAGAGTCACATTGAAAAGCTTCACTCAAATATTTGGTAAGTGAAAAAAATTATATTTCATGATTTATTATTCATAATCTTCCTTTAGCAATGTATCATAGTATGCATCTGGTTAATATGTAATAGAATGAAACGTATGATAAAATGGACGGTATAAACAAGTGTGTAATAGTGTATACCAGTTATTTTAGTATGGTCGAAAAGAGTCTATCATAAAACGTACTCCAATTAATCAATATACTATATACACTTAATTTTTTTGTCTCTTTTAAATATTTAATGTGATATACCTACTTCAAATTTAATAGACATTGAAATGACTAAAAATTAAATGCTAGGTAAAAACGATTTAATTAGTACTTAATAGAGTAAAAGTAAAGATGTAATTGAGGAAATATGTTTAATATGGTTAAATTTAACTTTCATATTTATGAAAAAAAATGGGTTCTCTTATAAAATCTTTCTACTCTATCATCTTACTTACTAGATGATGACGTATTGACGTGTGGAATTCAGTAATTCTCTCTTTATATATACTCTCTTGATTTTAACAACTATCTTGATCTTATGAGTAAAAGGATAATCTATTTAAAATTATCTTGATCATAGGTTCTCTTTTAAGACTAAAATAGCCTTTTTCAAATATTTAATTTTAGATGATTAAACATTTAAAAGTTTAATTTTATGTAATTAATTCATTTTGAGTTGATTTCCTACCCTAAACTAGTTTTTATTTTAGGTAAAATTACTTATTTGATCTGTTTAAAACTATATGCATAATAAAATTGATTAAATGATCACCACTATATATGTACTTAGGAAGAAAAGTGAAAACATTGCACTTTTGAGGGTATATGACAGAAGTGTAAGATATTAAAAATAATTACACAATTTATTCTTAAAATAACATTTAGTTATTATTATTTTTTGCCTTTAAAAAAAAAATATATAGTTATTTTTTTAATTATAGTTAAAATTTTATTGTACAAGATCCTACACATTACTTTACTCTTTTTATTAATTTTGATGGTAAAGACAAATGCTTCTTGTTATTGATATATTTTAGTGTCGTTTTATTCAGCTTACAAAGACATCGAAGATATCGAATCTGAGACTGAAATGGAAATCGGATTTCCAACAGATGTGAAGCATGTCATGCACATAGGCCACGATGGAACGATGACTACAAACCCTGAAAAAAATTACGATCATCTTCGACCACCCGAAACACTTTCTATCCCTTCGGTTTCCTTACAGCAATTCGAGCTCGCCATGGCCGCACAAGTCGAGAGGCACGACATCTAACTGTTTCTACCCTTCTAAATGTAGCTAAAATTCAATACAAATTATAACAATTTAAGAGTTGAGATTATAATGATGTAGCTTGGAGGAAAATGATTTGGTTTTGTGGTGATCATTTTTTGGTTTTTTGAGTGGTTGATCTAATCGATCTTAAAGAGATTGTTTCATTTGTACATAATATTAAAGTGATTGTTTCATTTGGGTTGTTTGTTTGCTACTGCATGGAACCATTCAGCGTTGAATGTTGAATCGTTCGACATTTAGCAGATATGATTGTCGTCTCTGAATGAAGACTATGTTGAGTGAAACAGAAAAACACTGCTGAATCATTTCACATAAAGTACATTATGAATCATTAAGCACCAACTATTTTACCCTAATATATATCCATTCTTTCACACGTCTTATTAAATAATCATATCTTATCTCATAATATAATAAATCACTATTAATGTTAAAATGGTAATTTGCATTATTCAGATTGTTCATTCAGAACTCTTACCAAATAGTATGTCATATTCAAAGATAGTTTCCTATAGAGCTTTTGAATTATTCAGAGCATAAAATCATTCTATTTTAACAAACCGTCCCTAAATGTAACATAACTAAGTTTGGAACTCTTTTATTGTTACCAGACGAAATGTAACTTAACTACTTTTGGAAGTACTCTTTTATTGTCACTAGACCAAATATATACTAGTTGATGTAAATTATATTTTCATAGGTTAAACTTTTACCATATATGTGTGTGATTAATATCTTAAATTACTTTAACAATGTGACATTACGTGATAACTTCCTTTTTTCCTCTTTAGTATATTTTGTAATTGTCGGCTTATTACTTTATTAGCACACCCTCATAAATCATAATAGATTGAAGAAAATAGCAAAATAATAACGAGGATTATCTACTTATATTTATTCAACAATAATAATAACGAGGATGTTCTTTCTACGCGTTTTGACACAAAGTAAGGAGCTGTTTGTTAAAACAGAATGATTAAGCACTGAATGATTCTGTGGTCTGAATAATTCAAAGGCTCTGAATGAATTTG
>JAUEJL010128471.1:0-11421 GCA_032274825.1 Drosophyllum lusitanicum | reverse complement strand
TGTACGTATTTGAAAGTTGTTATGTATGTATACTTCTAACATTTTTTTATTTGATTTTGATATATCTCAAGTTTACTGCTTTAATACCCGTGTGTACACGGGTCTATAAACTAGTACATTAAAAATGAATGAACTAAAACTAATATAATGACTTGGTGTCGCTCACATAAGACGACGGCGAGTAGGAGAGGCAATTCTCCAACTCCCAATCATCAATACTTATGTAAGAAAAGTAGGCACCGACACTGCCAAGCCTACTCGCGAGGCAAATGAGCGAGTCGAAGTCCATATCACACGTCGCCACGTCGGGTATCTTCATCCGGTAATGTCGATGGAGCACAGTATAACAAATCTTCAAACTTGTGGAACTACAAATGCATAAACGTCTTAAATGTTTTGACGTCCCAACCGTAACCTCCAGATTTTTACATCTGACCACCACAGTAATGAGGGAATGGGTAAAATTAGATTTCATCCCATAGTAAATGTTTACGGTGATATAGCAAGGACAAGTAGCCATGAAGAAGGAATTGAGATGAAATCAAGGAGGGGAGAAGATAGTTTTATGAAATTAGAGTAGAGAGTTTAAAAATTGAGAGAGAACGAAAGTGAGAAAATATGGAATTGATATACATATATATACATATACATATACACACACCCTTATTAAAAAAAATTAAACTTCACACGTCGTCGATGGACAACACGACAACGAGCACATGACACACTTGACATAGTGGACGACGAGCGTGCGACGGGGAATTAGACAGCTCGTCATCGTTGATGACGAATTCCATTACAACTGGTCTTAATTGAAAATTCTTATGTATATAAAGCATACCATTACGTCTTAACAAGCTTTTTCTAGTTCTAAAGAGTTCTTATTGACGAGCTACAGCAATTGCGCGGATTAACACAAAAATAAATATTGAAATGAAAACATAAAATATATAATATATAATATACGTACTTTATTTACTTGTAACATTTTTCTTATATATAATACAAGCCAAAAGTGATGATAAGTTTTCCGTATAATGAAGAAATCAAGTAGATTACGTTGGAATTACTGTGCTCGAGTTTGTAGGGTCCTTCAACCTAGGTTCAAAATTTTCAAGTTTTGCCCCAGCTAATAAGTCAAGTTAATGTAATGTAGAATTATAGGAATCAAGTTGTTTTTGTTTAAAAGGGGAATTTCTTAGGTAACATGGCGAATTCAACCGGTTACCACATCTCCGGCGACTCAATTGACTTGGCTGACGATCTCGATGGTTAGGTAACCGATATGTAACCCTCAATCAACCAAAATTTGGCTGATGATTAGGGCGACGTCGATGGTTCTTTAGTGTCAATGACACTTCAGTTAGAGTTTGAGTTTAAAGGAGGAGGCTACGAAGAAGGCGATTGCGGAGGACCGGTTTAGGGTTCAAGTTCGAAGGAGGCAACGGAGATGGAGGAGGAAGGCGACATAATAGAATTGGTTAGGGTTTTGAGTTCGAATGGGGAGGTCAAAGGTGACAGATTGATAGAAGAGGAATGCAATAGAGGGGGAGGGGGAGGAGTCGGAAGAGGTGGTTGACCAAGAAGGATTCTTGCGTGATAGCTTTAACTGATCAAGTGCTCTTAGGTAAAAAAAGAAAATTTGTATGAATGCCTTCAATTCCGAAAAAAGTCAAGTACCTCAAAGGTTCATACAAAATAATGCAACATGTTTGATACTTCTTATTTGTTGCAATTTACTCTTAATTTTTTCTGGAGCTTTTTTCTTGTATCATTAAGGAGTGTTTAATTAGACACCTTGTAATGCCCTTAAATGAACCATAAGTATAATTCTAACAAAAACACATACAATTTAAACACCTTAGCCAACTCATCAAGCCTGACATCTTTTCTCCCCACTCGAGCAAAATATACATCTGGCTAATGATCATGTTCATCACTTTTGACCTCCAATACTAGCATTTATAATATATAAATATATGTATATGTATGTATCTTACAAAAGTACAATGAGGCCCCAATCATACATTCTATGTTACAGATATTATTCTAACTTCATGAGTTTGATAAAAAAAAAATCACAGTAAGATTAGATCCCCAAAAATATGAACGGAAAATATAAAAATCTTGTAGCAATTGAAATATATGTTGGTTATTAAAAACTAAACCTTTCTTCATGTATCGAAATTAGTAAATAATCTTGGGAGGCAAAATACTACAATGTGATGATCAACAATTAAGATATCAACACCAAACAATTATGCCATTCCTCACCGTAAAGGCGTATACCTTGCCACAGCGGAGCACTCCCTCTTGGCTTCTCATTTTCTATACAAGCCATCGAACATTCTCGAAAAGGTAATTAAAGAACAACTCGAAACATCCACGCCCCCAGTGGCGGTTTAGATCAAAAAAAGGGTAACTGGAAAGCCTCTTTTACCGAGGACGAGCAATTGGTCCCGCCGGTGATCGGAAAAAACCAACGATAACCTCGTCGTAAACACACAAGTGAAACTCAGCTTGCTTCCCCTGTTTTTGCGCTTCTGTACAATCTTCACACAACGATCGACTCGAATTCCGTTTGGTCTGATTCTGAACCCTAGGATACGCATCTTCAATCTTCGGAAAATTCATATTCAAAGGAGTATCAAATTCGTATCTCGAATTCAACATCATTTTCACGTAATTTTCTCTCTGCAACATCAAATTGTGAAACTGATCGTAATAGTACGGATTATAACCAGACATCCGCGCATCGTTCACGTTTATATCCAGCTGATTCCAATGAATATGCGATAAGTCATCCGGCGATACTGAAGGTTTTCTCCGGCGGTCTCTTCTTGACCGCTTCAAGACCACAAGGAAATAACAGTTCTTCTCTCTAACTATAACAGCAAAGTTAACCTTACCGGTGATCAGAATCTTCCGTCGGTCCGGCGAAATCTTCGGTTTATTGCTATCGACTAAGTAAGTCGTTAGATTATTGTACGAAATACCTATCATTTGACTCAATTGCGTTTGAAACTCCTTGAATACAAGATCTGGATGAATCTTAATATTGCCTACGTTCATCTCGCGCTCGCCGTCGTACAGAACCACTGGAAACACGGCCGTCGCCGACGCAGCATCTTCCTTTGCTTCCACCATTTTGCCGATCGAAATTCGATTGAAAGGAAATGTTCTAGAGTCCGCGTGAAAAGGAACAGGGATATACATATTTATTTATATATATAAGCCGTTGGTTAGGGAGGTAATTACACAAGACTTTCGGGGTTATTTACGTAATTTTGATTTAGGATTGCTTGGGGCTTAAGGGTTGCTACGGCGTTTCGGGGTTAATTCCGTATTGTGGGTTTTTCTTGTGAAAAAATGCCCTTGTTTATCGCTTGTGTGTGGTAATATGATGAGACGAAGTTACCCTTACGTTCTGGGAGAACTATGAAGAAATTTGTCCTTTGGGAAATTGCTTTTTTTTTCTTATTAATAGTAAAAATTCTAAAATTCTTAACTTTTTTTATTGGTAATTTTATTTGAACCCCTAATAATCTAAATTGACCCCGATAATATGACTTATGTGAGTGTATTACTTGTATTATAAATTATAATTGATTAATTTGACATGTTAAGTATGTGAGAATGAAACATCTAAATAGTTGCACCTTTTTTATGCAAAATAATTGTTTTTATAGAAATAAGAAATAACATGACAAAAATATGTATATCCATCTGGCTTCCAAAAGATCTTATGTATCACATTTTGAGACTTCAATTTACTTGCCAATGATGTATTTAATTAATTTTTTTAATATTAGTGTAAGTTTTAATTAATATAAGTTTGTTTCGAATAATATAATTCAGGATCTTTTATTGGACTAGATAGGATGGACTATGGAGGGGTTTGTTTTTTCGTTTCTTCAATCATATCAATTTATAAAGTAGATTCTACAGCTAATCAGGAAAGTGCGAATAATAATTGTACATACGGTTAAAGTAATCAAGAAGCACTCACGGTAATCGTTTTAACAACGTTTTTCATTCGCACCTAATCAGAAAAACACAAATTTGAGATGACGTAATTGGAATTGTACAGCTAATCATGAACTTGTACACGATTATCATAAATACAACTAATCCAAAAAATGCATATGATTGTGTTTTAGCACCTTTTCTCTTTTACAGCTAATCGTGTACAGGTTATCGTTTTAACAACGTTTTTCATTCGCATCGAATCAGAAAAACACAAATTTGAGATGAAGTAATTGAAATTGTACAGCTAATCATGAACGATGAACCTGTACACGATTATTATAAATACAACTAATCCAAAAATACATATGTGTGTGTTAACAGTTCCTTATTCCTTTGCAAGTTTCCTTTGAGACACAAAAGTGTTCAACTACATTTTATTTAAGCTTGTCAATTCGGGTCCGGTTCGTGTTATTGAGTTCGTGTCGTTCGGATTCGGGTCAGTTTCGTCCTTTGTGGAATTGCATTTTTTTCCCTATTAATAGTAAAAAATTTAACATTTCTTAGACACTCTCACTAATTCACTGTAACACATTTTTTTTATAGTCATATGCGAAATAATTGTTTTTATAGAAATAGAAATAACATGACAAATATATGTATATTCATCTGCGAAAAGATCTTATGTATCACATTTTGAGACTTCAATTTACTTGCCAGTGATGTATTTAATTAATCTTTTTAATATTAGTGTAAGTTTTAATTAATATAAGTTTGTTTCGAATAATATAATTCGGGCTCTTTTATTGGGCTAGATAGGATGGAGGAGTTCATTTTTTTCATTTCTTCAATCATATCGATTTATAAAGTAGATTCTACAGCTAATCAAGAAGTGCGAATTACGATTGTAATTACTATTAAAGTAATCAAGAAATACTCATAGTTATCGTTTTAACAACGTTTTTCGTTCACACCTAATAAGGAAAACACCAATTTGAGATGAAGTAATTGGAATTGTACAACTCATCATGAACCATGAACCTGTACACGATTATCATTAATACAACTAATCATGGGCTTTCCGTGGATTTTTAAGGCCCCGTGGAAAAGAAAAAATGGTCCCTTAAACACATACACACATATAAGCAAAATATCACTGATACAACGATATTTCAGTAACTAAAATAAAACAATGGTAAATGAATCAACTATTAAGTCTGAAGTCTTTCAGTAACTAAAATAAAACAATGGTAAATGAATCAACGATATTTCAGTAACAAAAATATCACTGTACAGCTAATCTTACATAGTTATTTGAATCGTAAACTCCTTCTAATATTATTGGAATGAATCAACTCTTAATTATCAATACTCTATAAGATATCGTTCTTAATAGCTATCATTATCAATCTATTAAGTCTGAAGTCTTTCCTGGAACATTCTTTACCGTAAGTTAAACTTCAACAACTTAAGTTTTGAGAAACTTATTTCTGCAGATGTCTCCATTACTAGAATATTTACTATTATTGGAATAATCAACAAGACTACATGTAATAATTGCATATACATAAACAAGTGAAAGTTGAAACATTAAACAACTCAAACTTGACTTGTGATGTGAATTGAATGTTAAATATCTTGGTTGTTCCTTGATTGTCTCGACCATGACACATCGTATTTTCTTCTCGATCTCCAAACGATTGAATGTTTTTTTTAATATGTATTTTTTTAGCTTATATAATAACTATTTTAAATATGGGCATCATAATATTCTATTTTATTAGGTGGCTTTGAAAAATTATAACATTATATTTATATATAATATAAATATATAAAAAGTTGGCCCCCTTAAAAAGTTGGGCTCCTCAAAGACCCTCCGCAACAAATCCAAAAAACACATATGATTGTCGTTTTAACTAGCACCTTTTCTCATTCACAGCTAATCAATAAAGCTTCATTTTGAGTTGAAGCTTAACCTATGCATTTTCTTTTGGTGGCGGTGGTGGAGGTGTGTTAATATTTTCTCACGGTCCTATTATTTGGATCCCTTTTCTCTCATATATTAGACACGTCACATCAATTAATTACAATTTTTAAAACAAGTTATACACTTTCCTTACTCCTTTGCAAGTGGGGTGTTATTATTTGGACCCCTTCCCTCTCACATCTCAGACATGTTGCATCAATTAATTACAATTTTCGATACATATCATATACTCACATACATCACATCAGCATGATCAAATTAGACAATCAAAAGAGTTCAAATAGTTTTACCCTTGCAAGTGTCTTTTGAGACACAAAAGTGTTCAACTACATTTTAACAGTAATAATTAAGGGTGATTCTATTGGTATCCTCTTATCATTTAAATTGTCCCATTGATGTAACATTTGTGAGTGAAAAGACTACATTAGAAATTGTATATGGGTGATTCTATTTAGCCCCCTCCCCTCACAAACCCAAATGTCAAAGCAAGAGGGTTACATTTTCAATGTAGTTTTTTCACTCACACATGTCAAATCAAGAGAGGTTATATAGATAATCAAGAGGGGTTATATAAAATCACCCAATAGTTAATCATTGTATTGTAACTGATTAAAACTCTAGTGCAATCAGTTATGACATATTTGAGAAGGGTGCTACTATTTAATTCCCATCCCCTTACAAACTTAAATGTCAAATCAAGATGGCTACATCATGTCAAATCAAGAGGGCTACATCTTTGGAAGGAGCGTGGCATCATGGAGCGTGGTAGATCCAGAGACGTCAACATTCAAGGGCAAGCTACTTCTTTCTTCTTCACAAACTTTCCCGAATCAAGGAGCGTGGCATCACTTTGGAAGGATTTTGAAGGATTTGGAAGGATAGTCGATCTGTATATCGCTAGGAAAAAAACAACCAGAGGAAGGAAGTTTGGCTTCGTAAGGTTCGCTAATGTCAGTAATCCAAAGGCTCTTGAAGCGAATCTCGACGGTATCATCATCGGAAAGTACAAGGTCAGGATCAACATAGCAAGGTTTCAAAGAAAAAAAACCCAGACTCGCAAAGTGTATAATCATAATCATCCTAAAATTCAAGCATCAAATGGACTAAACTCCTGGGTGGTAAGTGGGAGAACCTTCGCTGATGCCTTAACAGGTAATAACATACATCAGAACCCAAAGGCTACGGAAGTAATTACCATGTATACAGACCCTGCTACTAAAAAGTGGTTAGACTGCAACCTCATTGGTAGAGTATCCACCTTCAGCTCCCTACACAATATTGGAGCTATGTTGGAGGCAGATGGCTGTGCTAACCTAAAGTTATGGTACATTGGTGGTTTTTCTCTTTTGTTGGAATTTGACTCTAAAGAAGCTGCGTCAAGTTTCCTACATAATTCTAAAGAACTCTGGGGTAATTGGTTCAAAGATTTAAAATCTTGGTCCCCTAATCATTGCCCGTCGTCTAGGTTGGCCTCCCTTATGGTTATCGGTCTCCCCCCTCAAGCGTGGTCAACGGACGCATTCAACGAGGTAGTGAAGTCTTTTGGTGAAATTATTGTTCAAGAAGATTGCTCTCCAGATAACCCTAACCTCACTATGGGTAGAGTTGGTATCTTAACTACCCACATAGATCTTATTAACGACACCAAAACCGTCAAAGTGGATGATCGATATTTCAAGGTTAGAATTTCAGAAGATCAATTAGAGTCCTGGAGACTTTCACCGTTACTACCATCGTTTCTTTTGAGCGATAAAGAGGGCTCGTCAGAGGCTCCATTTGGCTTTAGAACGTTTTATCATTCTGATGGTGTTGATTCTATAAATTCCCCGTCTCCGGCATCTTCTCCGGTTAGCTTGGCATCTTTAACTTCCCCATCTCCGGTGAAGTCAGGTAAAAAGGTGAACAGTTCTATTGACAAGTCTGCAGCGGTAGAAGGCGGAAAGTTGATTTTTGAATCTGAAGTTCCTCGGGAAGGTGAAGCCCCCTCTTTCCAAAAGTCAGCTGATAATTATGAGATGTCCCCACCAAGGATTTTAAAAAGAGTAGGAAACGTGGAGGAAGATTCAAGTGAATTGGGATTTAATTTTGGGCTCTCTAATCTTCCCTCTCCTAGTAAAAGCCCTGTAGGATCTGGGCCAAATCAGGCTCAAGTTTCAAATGAAGAGCTCTCTAATTATAACTCTTTGGATTTAAATAAGCCCATTCCCCTTTCCTCCACTTCAGATCTAATTGAAAAAATCGGTGCCTCTGAGGATCGCTGCTCCTCAAAGACAAATTCGAATTCTACTTCTCAAAGTACTGCCTTAGAAGTCCAAAATACAATTGAAGTTGGGAAGAAATTAGGATTTCATATGGAGCATTATACAAAGGAGATTAGGGCTCTAATAGCCCCAAAAAGGAGAAATCCAAAGAAGTGATGAATCTGCTATCGTTAAATATAAGAGGAGTTGATAGTTCGCTGAAGCAAAATAGGGTCCGCGAGCTATGCTCGCGCAAAAAAATCAACCTTATGGGTTTTCAAGAAACAATGGTTCAATCGATGTCTCTTTTCCATATTAGTTCATTTTGGGGAAATATAAATTTTGATCATGTGCTTCAAAGCTCGATTGGCAAATCAGGAGGGTTAATTACCGTTTGGGATCCGGGTTCTTTTTCTAGTGAAAACGCTTTCTCAGGCAATGGTTTTTTGGTGGTGGTTGGCAATTGGCTGCGCCCAAATAAACCTTTTGGCTTTATAAATGTTTACGCCCCTCAACAATATCTCTTGAAACAAACTTTATGGTTGAATTTGCTAAAAGTTGTGGAGTCAGACGCAAAACGAATCTGGGTTGTCTTTGGTGATTTTAACGTTGTTAGGGATGAAAGTGAAAGAAAAGGTTCGCACTTTATTTTAACAATTTCATTCATGAAGCTGGTTTAATTGAAATTCGAAGTGGAGCCAGGAGGTTCACGCGGTTTAGCTCAGATGGGTTGAAGCTCAGCAAATTGGATAGGATCCTTGTCACTCACAACTTCTTTGAGGTTTGGAAAAATCCAAATGTGGAGATCCTTCCAAGAAATTACTCAGACCACTGCCCTGTGTTTCTAAAATCGGTTTGTTATGACTTTGGCCCCACACCTTTTAGGTTTTTCAATTCCTGGTTACTTGATCAATCTTTGATCGAGGTGGTTACCAAATGTTGGCAGCTTACAATTGTTAATTATGAGTCTGCCTCCCCAATTGGGCGTCTTATGGTTAAATTCAAACATTTAAAAAATTGTCTAAGGTCTTGGAGAGTCAAGAAAGAGGGAGAAAAAAATGTCCTTTTGTCTTTAAAGTCTGAGTTGAATAACTTGGATTTAATTGCTGAGAATTCTACCCTGGAGCCTAATTTGCAGTCAAAAAGATCTGATCTCAATCAAAAAAAATTTGATTTAGAAAAAATAAATTTATTGAACGTTAAGCAGAAAGCAAGGGTTGATTGGGCGTTAATGGGTGATGAAAACTCTCGTTATTACCATAACATTTTGAATCGTAATCATCGGAATAACTTCATCCATGGTATATCTCACAATGGTTGTTGGGTGACAGAACCGACCGAATTAAAAATACTTGCTCACGATTTCTTTGCAGTAAAGTTCCTAGAACCTTCTCCTACAAGGCCCTCTTTCATTAGCAGCAGTTTTAATACTCTCTCGGAGGCTCAAAAAAGTCACATGGATGCACCCTTCTCCTCTAATGAAATAAAACTGGCAGTATGGTCATGTGATGGGGATAAGGCACAGGGTCCTGATGGATTGTCTTTTGGATTCATCAAGAAATTTTGGAATATTTTGGAGCCAGATATTGTTAGTGCTGTCCAATCTTTTGGCGAAACTTCTACTTTTATACAAGGTTCAAACTCTTCATTCTTATCTTTAATCCCTAAAGTTCATGATCCTTTGTACTTATCTGATTACAGACCAATCAGTTTGGTGGGGGCTTTCTATAAGATCGTTGCAAAACTTCTATCTTCAAGGCTGAAGCAGGTGATTTCTAGCTTAATTGGAGGTGAACAAACAGCTTTTATTAAAGGTAGAAGCATCTTGGATGGGCCACTGATAATCAATGAACTTATTTCATGGTCTAAAAGATCAAAAAAGCAAATGTTAATTCTTAAAGTTGACTTCGAAAAGGCTTTTGATACAGTTAGTTGGAGTTATTTAGACTCTTTATTCTCACAAATGAATTTTGGTTCCAAGTGGCGTGGATGGATTAAGGGATGCTTGACTTCTTCTAGGGTCTCTGTTTTGGTCAATGGCTCACCATCTTCTGAATTTCAAATGTTTCGGGGCCTTAGGCAAGGGGATCCGCTTGCTCCTTTCCTTTTCATAATTGCAATGGAAGGCTTAAATGTGGCTTTTAAGCAGGCGACCGCCGTGGGTGTTTTTGATGGAATTTCTCTACCAAACAAAGGTCCTCTTATCTCCCACTCTTTTTACGCAGATGATGCAATTTTTGTAGGGCAATGGTCCCAACGAAATGCGTTAAACTTGTTAAGAATTCTAAGGTGTTTCTATATCTCTTCTGGTCTTAACATCAATATGTCTAAATCCATGTTATTTGGTATTGGAGTTACCAACGTAGAGGTTGAATCTCTGGCAGAATCATTAAATTGCAAATGTGGCAAACTTCCTTTTAATTTTCTTGGTTTACCGGTAGGATTATCGATGAACAAAAAGTCATCTTGGCAGCCGCTGGTCACAAAATTTCAAAACAAACTATCGCGTTGGAAGGCATCTTCTCTGTCAGCTGCTGGTAGAATTATTTTATGCAAGTCAGTTTTGGGTGCTTTAGGTACTTATCTCTTCTCCTTGTATAAAGCTCCCAAAATGATTATTAAATCATTAGAAGGTTTGAGGAAGAACTTCTTTTGGGGAGGATCTGAAAATAAAAATAAAATCAATTGGATCGCTTGGAAAGATACTTTGGCAGCAAAAGAGTTGGGGGGTCTTGGAGTAGGAAGCTTAAGGGCAATGAATGTCTCTCTTTTGGCCAAATGGTGGTGGAGACTAAAAACGGATGAACTATCACCTTGGGGCGCTGTTATTGTTTCTCTTCATGGCTATCGAAGAAATAGAAGAATTGATCCTCTTCTAACAAAAAAGAAGGGAGTCTGGGGATCTATAGCAGCGATATGGAGATCATTTGAGGAGGAAAATATCGATCTTCTTTCTTTCTTTCAGCAAGAGGTACGTTATGTTAATGGGTCAGTGTCTTCTACATGGCTATGGAATTTGGATAATTCTGGTGTGTTCTCGGTTACTTCACTTAGACAAACTTTTGATTCCAAGTTCCTTTCAAACGATCGAGGCTTCAAAACTTTGTGGTTAAAATCGGTGCCTGGTAAGGTGAACATTCTTGCATGGAAACTTCAACATAGAAGGCTTGCTACCTTGACAAATTTGATGAATCGTGGTATTTCAATTGAGAACCCTTTATGTCCTCT
>JAUEJL010128460.1:0-11423 GCA_032274825.1 Drosophyllum lusitanicum | reverse complement strand
GGCTATCGGTAAACCTTTGCTTTGGCCGGCATTGGTTGTAGGTTCTGCGCCGAACCGCTGGTCTTCTTGATTGTGTGATTACATGCTTTTGTATCGATTGATGATGTTTCCTTTTGTGTTTGGCTTCCTCTCACTTAGCTTTGTGCTAATTCCCCACAGTTGATTGCTTTTGCAGGTTTGTGAGTCTGTGGTGTTTGTGAAAGGAGAAGTTGACCCCGCTATGATATTAGTTTTTATTTTGAAACGAGCCATGTTATGATTTGTAACACAACAGATGTTGTAAGGATTATGTTTGTAAACAGCTGTAAATATTTAAGTTTTATGTAAATCTTTGTTTGACGTTTTCGCAACTTATCTAAACAAAATGGCTTAGGATTTTCTGTTTTTACATTAATATGGTATTAAAATTTTTTATCCTATAACTAATCTAATCTAATCTAATAACCTTATTAAAAGAAAAGGATGAATGACATCAACATCCTTTTTTTACTAATTACAAACTTCTATTTCGTAAATTTTCTTAAAAACCTCTAATAATTACCAATCACAACCTCCTATTTTCAATATATTATTTTTCTTATATCAAGGGTGATTATTCAAAATTCAAACTAATTTTAGATACTAAGGTTTTTTAAATTTTCAAACTTTCCATATTTCTAGGTGATTAGTTTTGATAAAGAATATATATGTTTATTAACCAACAATATATATGTAAATACTACATTAAGTTTAGAAACTTTTCAATGCAATTACCTATTAGTTAAAAACATATTTATTTCAAAAACAATAAAAAATGTTTAAAATCACCACCGCACGAATTGAAATACTAGCCACCTATTATTTTATTTTTAAATTACTTTTCAAATATGGATGTTTATTAATTGGATGATCGTAACCATTGTAGGCCTTTATATCTTAATTCTATAAACATTGTTGCACTTTAACATCACACATGTTGCTCTGATTCTTCTTTATTTTGATAGCTATCAAGTATGAAGAATTAATAATCCTCTTTATCATCTTCAAAAAGATCTTTATTGGAACAATCTTCAACTCTTACAAAGAAATTGCGGTTAAGAAATTCTACAGAAAACAATTATGTTCAAAATACGTTTTATATTACTATATATGTTTTACAATTATATTTTCTATACATGTTAATACTCTTAAAAACCTAAAACATTTAAAAATTACTTTAATCATCCCCGTGTATAAACACGAGGTGTTAAGCTAGTATAAATTATACTAGTTTAAATGCGCGTGTAAATACACGGGTAATCATAAAATTATTATTTTATATTTTTTTATTCAAATATATAATTGTTTTGTATCAACAAAAGAAAAAATCAATATGAGACTTTCTCGAAAACTAAAAGAATTTTATATTAAAGTTAATTGACATATAAAAGTAATTGATGACAACTTTAAAAGTAATGTAAAATTTAATTACGGTAAGATTTGTATCATATAATAACCGTAGATGATGATAAAAAACTTTAATATTTATTCATAAATTAATGTAGTGGATCAAAAGTTTGAATTAGAAAATAATTGTAACACAAATTAAATAATAATGTGTAGTGAATATTTATTCCTAAAAGTTTGAATATTTATTAATGTGCGAGTTAAATTTTTTTTTTAATTTGTACGTATATATTTTAAAATTTAAATAATATTTTTTACTTACTATCTTATCTCCTATTAAAATTAAATTTAAAAATTAAGTTTTCAACTTTAACTATTAAAAGTCAAAATTAGACTTTTAATTTTAATAAAATGAATGGATAAAATTTAATTTTGATTAAATAAAAGATCAAGATATTCTAATTAAATTAATAAATGTTAGTCTTTTATTTATATTATTATTAAAAGATTATATATAACTATTTTTATTGTGTAAGGATAACGGTATACTTTATTACCCGTTTATCAAACGAAAGAGATTTTGTGATTCCCCGCTAGGGTTTTCTCAACGTCACTTTCAAATCATGATTTCCCATCTAACTATAAATACCGCTTTCTTCTCAACAAAAACCCTTCTCGCCTCAACAGCCTCCTCGTTTTCACTCTCTCACTCCAAAGTTTGCAGAGATGGCCGTTACTTTCTCCAATCTGCACACCGAGGCTGGCCTCAAATCCCTCGAATCCTTCCTCTCCGGGAAGAATTTCATCTCCGGGTCCGTATCAACCGTTTTCTTCTCTAACTGTTGATGTATTACATCAGGATTTTTTAAATACTTTTTTGTTTTAATATGGTATAAATTTTGTTTCAGCAATCAAATCACGAAGGATGATGTGAAGGTTTACGCAGCTATTTTGGAGAAACCCGGTGTGGATCTCTATCCTTCTGTCGGCAAGTGGTACGACTGTGTTGCTTCCAAACTTGCATCAAGGTTTGTCCGGAAATCATCCTGATCCATCGCCTGTCATAGCTGTTGTTAACATTTTGATCTAGTAAAAATTATTTTTAATGTGTAAAATGTGATTATTATTATTATTTATGTAATTACGTGCAAATAGTATAGTATAAAGGCAGTTGCCTACTTGCCTGCTTAGTTGCTAATAGTATTGGTTGCAGGCTTGCAGCATTCATATGATTACAGAAGTGTTATGTTTCATGCCTATCCAGTGGGATGTATGTTATTAGTTGGACTGTGGTCTCTTAATTTTTGTATGGAATGTTACAACAACTAAAGTCTGATTTTTTGTGGCAATAACAATTGGCTCATTGAATAAATTCTAGAGAATGGTCACATTTAGCAGGAATAAGCAATTTGGACAAATAGTGGGAATCCAAAAGCTAAAACCATCATTTGATTTGATATATAGTTTAATAATTTTGCTTGAGTATATGGAGAAACATCAAAAAGGCTCCTTAATGGATGGACCAATACGGAAATTCTAATATTAGGTAACAATTACTAACATGCAAAAGAGTAGATTTGGATCGAAAATTACTGTGAAGGGAATGTTGCGTTTTTTTAGGACACCCTGAAAGGAACATGCTACAGCTCCTTTCATTTCTGAATTGTGGACAAAAAGGAATAACGTCTTGGTGAAGTCAAGCAACTGGTTCAAATGTGATAGCAAACTGTGAGAAAGTCAGATGTATCATTATGTTTTGTGATTGTGTGATAGAATATGGTGTTATACCAATGGAAATGGTGATGATGTTCTGGATTATGTCTTTTATTGGGGCAACAGAAGAGATCAGCTTTATTTTATTAGAAAGAACAAGAAAGATTATATTTCTCGGTTCACTCTTACCCCCATTGAATTTTTGGTTAGCTAAAATATTTATCCTTGTTTATTACATCATGATTTATATCATTCAGTTTTCCTGGTAAAGCCGCCGGGGTTAGAATATCTGCCCAAGCTCCATCAGCAGAAGCCGCTCCCGCTAAGGAAGCTCCCAAGGTGTGTATGCCAGTTTGCTTCATCTTCTTTTGTTCTTTAATACTCATATTATATATTTATATTACATGGATTCAATATAACCTAGAATGCTGAGTGTATTATATGCATTTATTTGAAGATTGGTAATACCAGTTAAAAGTTTAATATGCTCTCTAGATGGTATTTGGATTCTTGATACCACTTTATTATTTTTCTAAATGATATTTGCTTCAATCTGGTCTTAACTATGTCAAGAGCTGGTTAAGAATGGGTGCACATCTTCTATGTGTCTTTTAACTTGCTTTCTATTGCTCTTTTTGTTCCAAAGTAACCATGTCAAGGCACATATTCAAATAGAAGTATGTCATTATAGATTAAATGTCAAAAAAGTCTGTTATTAAGAACAATAAAGGAAATATGTGGACCAAAACCAAAGTTACACTTTATAAGTAATGCTTACAAATAGGCAAAAAGTTAAACTAGGATTAAGACTTGCTTAAAAGCTAGCAGTTTTAGCAAAGTGGCTTTTTGTCATGTTATATAGTTTCTTTCAACTTACAGAAGTCTAATCCTCATGGGTATTTCAGGAAACTGCTGCTGATGATGACGACGACCTTGATCTTTTTGGTGACGAGACAGAGGAGGAAAAGAAGGCAGCTGAAGCTCGTGATCAAGCAAAAGCATCAACAAAGAAGAAAGAAAGTGGGTTGAGTGAATTGATTTTTGTGTTACTTCAGTTTTCTCAATATTTTGCTCTGAGCAGCTTGATAACACCCATCTGACATCCATTTAGGTGGTAAATCATCGGTTCTTATGGATGTAAAGCCATGGGATGACGAGACAGACATGAAGAAGCTTGAGGAAGCTGTTCGAAGTGTTGAAATGCCAGGGCTTTTGTGGGGTGCATGTATGGTTTTCTCTTTCAATCTCAAGTTCATTGGTTTAGGCATAATCAACCCAACTTTCAAATCTTTTCACATAACGTGATTTTGAAGATAAATATCAAATTCACCTTTATTTTAAAAGAATACAAAGGTCATTGGTCATTTAAACTAGCCTGCGCGTAAAATAAGCCAAGCATGCATAGTAGGGTGGCAAAACGGGTGGGTCAGGCAAATGTCAAAACAGGTTTGGGTCAAAACTCAAAAGTAGTTTGAGAGAAACCATCTCCAAATCGACTCATTAATAAGTGGATGGGTTGAAATTGGGATTCAAATAATAATTGTCAAATGCTAATAAGTCTTTGTGACCAATGAGTTATAACATTGTTCTTATGGTTACATTTACAGCAAAACTTGTTCCAGTTGGTTATGGGATCAAGAAATTGACAATCATGCTAACAATTGTTGACGATCTTGTGTCGGTGGATTCCCTCATAGAGGAGCGTCTTACGATCGAGCCCATCAACGAGTATGTGCAAAGTTGCGACATTGTTGCCTTCAACAAAATCTAGAACCTTTATTTTGTTCAAAGCACCAATTTTGCTTCGATGTAGTGGTTTTTGATCACTTTGTTTTGACTTTTTAATATTGTATTTTACAATCATAACCGAGTACCAATAGGTTCATGAGTTCATCAATCACACCAGTTTTGGCTTTGCTAGCTAGCTAGCTTGCTTTTGAGTTGTTGAATTACATGCATATATGCGAAGATACAAATAAAATGATAAATTGTGGTACCGGAACAACTTATTGGTATTGAACTAGTTTATTTTTATTTAAAGAATATTGTCTCTATCACCTTTTTCTAAATTATAATGGTTAATTTACTGCGGAAAGCCTAGGATTTGGAAATTTAATTAATTCTGTTTTTAAGATAGTTTTTGGCTATAATTTATGGAATCTGCAAGATATTTCCATGTTAACGATTACTAACATGGTTCTTGTGATGATTTATAAACAGTGTTTACTGAGATTCTCTCGATGCTTAAGTTTTGATCGAGCATGACTAGTTATATTCTTTTGCGGTTATGAGAGTACAACTTACCAATTAATTTAATTTTAATTTAAAACAGGGGACCTATTTTTGTATTTGTAATATGATTGATTATGTTTAACTAAAAACTTAAAAAGAACCAAAATTCAAATTTTCAAATAGCATACATATGGTAATGCAAAGCGCGAATGGGTTTCGTAGTTCACTTCAAGAAACTGTAATTAAAATAGAGTTAATTACATTTTTGGTACTTGTGGTTTGCTTGTTTTTTCGGTTTTGGTCCTTAACTTTTTATTTTTACGGTTTTGATCCTTAACTTTTTATTTTTACGGTTTTGGTCCCTAAACTGCCAAACATCTTACAAATTTGGCCCCTAGCCAAACTTGATGTAACGATTAAGATTTCGAGGTACCATTTATAGAATGTTATATACTTTATCGTTGATTTAATTGAGTATTATTGTGTAATTAGTGACTTAAGGGATATGTAAACATAGAAGGGAACTATAAGGACTAAAGGGGTTAAAAAGGGGAATCATTGGGGATTAGTTTGGTGATTTAGAGGACTGATGATTCATTAGGGTTAAACCCTTTTTGGCAGCCTCATTGTTAATCATGGCAGTTTGAGGTGTTCGGTTTGTGCTCTCGAAGTCAGCAAAGGAGGAACAAGAATTCTTGGTGAAATTTTGTGAAGCTAATCATCAAGTAAGTATCTTTAACCCTTAACCAGATATTCCATCTGATTTGTAATAGGAATTCAAGGTTTAATCATGGTTTTTGTTGCTGAAAACTCGATCGAATAGTATCAATATAAGGACTTATGGTTTTGGTTTTAGAGGCTTGAAATTGATTAGTTTTTTTGTAGTTTAATCTCAAAATTGACACTTAGGGTTTATGTTTTGATGATTTCTAAGAACATTGGTATGTAAATCATGATTTTAAGTTAAGAATTGAGATTTAGTGGTTGGGATTTCGAACTTGTGTTGTTGATCGTAAGGTATAGCTCGTGGTTTGAGATTTGCGATTTGAGCTTCATAGGTTGAATTGTGATTCTTCTTTGAATTTGTGATTTGGATTTTGAGGGTGATTTGCAATTGTAATTCACAATTCTTAGTGTGAGAACTAATTTACGATTGGTTCCATGTGAATACCAAATTACGATTCAAGTTCATAAGGTGTGTTTTGCAATCCATGAATGGCGAGGGTGATCCTGTTGGCGAGCACAAGATGGAGTGGGCGATTTACAATTTCAGGTTGGCGTGAAGGAGAATGGTGAGGGCTGTTTAGCCATCCTTGATTTAGCGAAGGGATCGGTTTGCGATTTAGGAGGACTTGATTGATTTGTGATTGGTGTTGGACACTAATTTGTGATTCTGTCGATGACTATTGTGATTCACGATCCTTTATGTCACCTATTGGATTTGCGATTCTTTTTGTTGGTTATAGATGTGTGATCTTGCTCTTAGGGAGTTAGCTTGCGATTCATTCCTCATGTTATTATTTGTTTTCGATTCTTGTAACTCGGTTACTTATTAAGGTTCGTTTATCGTCTAGGTTGCTCGGTAGATTCATGACGGTTCACTCAACTATTACTCTCTGACTTCAGGCGAGTTCAGTAATTTTACAAAACCGAGTACATAGACAAAATCTATATTTTTCTAATGGTTTAAACCAAGGTATATTTCCTAGTTTGATGTGCTAAGTGTATTGCTTGCAAATATATGATTTATTTATGCTTACAAGGTTGCTATTGCATACTACGGCTATTTATGGTTTATACGACTGATTATTGATTTATATACATGTACATGGACTATTGTGCGGGCGTAGTAACATTACATGCTCACTTATGGATTTACGGAACTAGTAGGTATTTGATGATCTTCTAGGTATAAGTGCTAGCCTCATATGGAGTTGCGGGGTTTCTAGAAACCCTAAGCAACACATGGTATAAGAGTACAATTGTGTGCTCGAGTACTGGAGTGATGTATGATAGCAGGTGTAGTCATATCGATAACATCACGCAAGTGTCCGGAGGGGTAAATAACGGTTGCCCCGTTTGTACTTATACTTAAATGACAACACAATACTTGTACTTGCACAGTCGGAGTAGCGAAAGCATTGTCTAACGTACACTCATGCATGGATCAGGAGTAGCTGCTCAATCGATCCACGGGTTGCTTAGCGTGTGATTAATGAGCTGGGTTACCTAGCTGGCTGGGGCTAATGGCTAGGGAAAACTTATCGGGTAGATATATGGACTATGGTATGAGGTATGTGATTGAAATGCGGTATGTGAACGGTTATGACATGCTATGTTAGCTGATACGGTTATTTGACCCATATACATGATATATGATATGCGGGATTTACGTGATTGGTCAAATATACATACGGTTCAGGTATGGTTATTTGATAATTGTATTAATGTTTTATCTTTAATACCTTTTTACAAATTTTGTTTACTTAACCTTATTGCCTTACGAGACGTAAGCTGACACTTGTTTCTTTAAATTATGTCTTGTACTCGTGCAGGTGGCTTAGAGTTTTGGTTTGATGAGATGAGATGCACTAGGGATAGATAGTTATTGTTGGTTGATACCAATAGATATTTATTATTTCATTTCATTTAATGTTTGAAATTGTAACAGTTTTTACGGATTTGTGATTTTGATTTGTTTGCATTTATTGCACATGCGGTTTAAGACTTATGTTCCTAACGATTAATTGATATTTAAAGTTTTTTGTTAAATGATATTTTTGGAAATCGAGGTGTTACACTTGAATGACCAAATTGCCCCTGCCCTTTTATTTTATTTATTTTCATCATTTTTATTTTATTTTAAAAATTGTTTTACTAAATATTAAATTAAAATTACAATTCTTAGATTATCTTGCCTCTCATACACCCTTTAAGACACATTCTCTCTCTCTCTCTCTTACAAACGTCTCCCTCCCCAAAGACTATTATGACCACTACCATTCACCACCTCCGTTCAACATCCTCCACCTCTGGTGTACATCTCTAGCCGACCTAAAAGACCACTATCATCACCATTCACCCCCAAAAACCTTCGAGCAACATAGGCTAAATCCGGTCGTCTTACTCCTTTCTTGTATCCACATTCCATGAGTATAAGCCTTCCTTCGAGGTGTCATCGATCTGCTGCCGAGTTTCGTCGCCACTGCCGCCATAGCGAATATCCCCGTTTTCATATCTAAGGTTAGAGCTTCTTAGTTAAAGTGGTCCTTTTACACCTCCTTCGATCTAAGGAAAAGATCTGGGTTTATTGCGGTTTTTTTGTGTGTTGCAATTTGTTTGTGTGCTTGTTTGTTGCGATTTTGTGGTGGTGCCGGGTGATGCAGTTGGTATTGGTGATGGTGGTGGTGGTGTTGGCGGCAGCATTGGAAATCGTCAGTGGAGAGAGATGTAAGTGAGAGAGAGGTAGTGTTGTTGAAGACTAGTGGAGTTGTGCGGTGGTGGTTTTGGGGCAATGAAGGTGGTAGTGGGTGGTGGCCAATGGTGGACAGAATGTGAGAGGGAGAGAGATCTGAGAGGGATCTAGAATATGAGAAGGAAAGAGAGGTCGAGAATATAAGAGGTATCGAGAATATGAGAGGGGTCGAGAATAGCGAGGTGTTGTCTCTCGCGTGTACCGGCGACTTGAAACGCCACCTTCTTCGCCACCAAATTCATCTTCAACAACCATAACCTGGTTCATCTTCAACCACCACCTATTGGTTTCTTAACAAATGAAGCTTCAATATGTTAGGCTAAGGTTGGTGCGATTGGGGTTTTCATAAACATTATCGTCAAAAATGGTAATGGTGGAGTCATTCGAGTTTTGTCAAGGCAAAGGTGACAATGGTACCTCCGGATGTGCCTGTGGTAGTGGGTTGGTGATGGTGATACTGCCGAAATTAGGGTTTTCATTTTTCTACTGTAATTTCTCTATTTAAGGGCCATCGTAGAATGAATAAATCATCTAATTTTCTTCTCTTCTTGATGATTTTTGAGTGATTATATACCAATCTTACATTTGGATCTAGGGTTTAGTGTGTGCAATTTTGGATCTGTTATGTTAATCCATTTGTCCCACTTTGATTTTATGATTATATACCAATCTTATACTAAGTTGACTTGGGTTGAGTTTGGTGGCCGGAAATAGTAACCGGAGTGGTGCCGGAGATGTGGAGGTGTCCAAAGACAATGGCAAGTTTATTTGTGTTGAGTGTGGTGGTTGGAAATAGTGACCGGAGATGTGGAGGTGGCCAAAGACAATGGCAAGTTGATATGGGTTGAGATGGTGGTCGTAAATAGTGATTAGAGTGTTGACCAGATATATGGAGGGGGCCAAAGACAATGGGCACTGAAGTAGGTTGAGGAAAAGAGGATTAATATTAATTAATAGTAATTATATTATTATTTAATTATTAAATGACTTTTTTATTTTTTATTTTCTAAAAATATTTTAATAATAAATTAAAAATAGAGAAAATGAATTAAAAAGAGGGTAAGGGGCAATTTGGTCATTTTAGTTTGACTAGGGCCAAATTGTAAGAGGTTTAGTCATCGACCAAAACTGCAAAAATAAAAAGTTAGGGATTAAAATTGTTTAAACCAACAAACCATAGGGACTAAAAATACAATTAACTCTTTTTAAAATGAAATAAAAATGAAAAAATAAATAAAATAAGAGGGCAGAGGCAATTTGGTCATATAACTTTGGCTAGGGTCAAAATCTGTAAGAGGTTTAATTGTTTAGGAACTAAAATCATAAAAATAAAAAGTTAGAAACTAAAACCATAAAAAACACCAAACCTAAGGATAAAAAATGTAACACTCTAAAATAAATTTGTATAGACTGCTTATAAAATTATAAGTAACATATCCATGCAACTAACTGTTCTTTTATAAAATAAAAAAAATGAAAAAAAAAATTGTTGAGTAAAACTAGTTTACCTTCCGTAATAAAGTTACTCTTTTTCTTAAATTATTTTTAACATTTTATGTAAAGGAGACTTGTAAACAACTGTCAATTTGTTATATACAATAAAGATTTCTATATTCGAGTTTAATTCATTTAAACAAGAGATTTTTTGTTTTAGTAAATTTGGGCAAAGTCTAGCTATGTTCTAACATGCACAACCCAACCATTTTTGTGGCCGTTTTAAATACTTCCTTGACCATCAAGATGTTTGCATGTTGCACCCAACGAGGATTAAATTTGCGTCTCTTTTGAAGTTTTGAGATTTTCTAATTAAAAACCAATTTTATTACGAGAATCATGAGAACCAAATTTCATCGTTGATTTTGAAGTTCAATGATTCAAAATCATAAAATGACTTTTTGAACTAAATATTAGTTGACCATGGTGTATGTAAATAGGAAAATGACAATTTGGACATTTACCCTTGATTTCTTAACACTAAAATATCTATTTAATGCAAAGGTTTTTAAATACGAAAATTGTAAATAAAAAATTAAGATTTTATGCTCTTTAACTTGACATTGGTAATATTATACTTTCTCAAGGAAAAAAAAAACACTTCCTGCTGGTTTTTACATGTGCATTTGAAATATGCTTTATGTAATACACGACCAACGCCTACCGGTTCATCCCCGACGCTATCAACTCCGGCGTTGTAACAACCGAAGTTCGAAATTTCGTGATTTAATAAATTAAACGTGTGATATGTTTTAGTGGTTGCCTAATTAAGATTAGGTGGTTTTAAAAACTTGAGGGGTTATAGTTGTCAAAATAAAAGAGGAAAGGTTGAGGGACTATTTGTGTAATTAGTCCATAGTTATGTGTATATATGGCCACCTTTGACTAAAGCTAGTCAAAGGCTTTCATTTTACCATTTCATACTCACGTATACCTTTGAGCAGCAAGTTTTCTCTCCTGATTTTGATCAAGAACAGTAGAAACAAGGTGAAACAAGGTGAAACAATTAAGCCTAACAATTATACAAGCTTGAGGTAAGGATTCTTGAACCATTTCATTAAGTTTAGTGGGTTTTAAGAAGATTCAATGGTGAATCAAGGATTTGAGCATGTTAATGTTGTTATTACTTGTTTAGAAGTTGTTT
>JAUEJL010128449.1:0-11424 GCA_032274825.1 Drosophyllum lusitanicum | reverse complement strand
AATACCCGAAAACCCCGGTTTTTGATGTCGTTGCTTCCGCTGCGTACGGGTGTTGGCGTGCATGGATTTCCTACAGTCTGATTTTTTATGCTAAGATCCCGATGATAATTTGTTTGTTGTTTAAAGCGGGTTGCACACTTCCTACTCCAATCAAGATTTTTATGTTAATTCCTTCTCGAGGGAAGTGTGGTAAAGGTCAAATCTGGGCTAGGCAATACCAAGACTTGATATTATGGTCACAAGCATGTCCGGTCTAGTACATGCTATTTGTTTAACTTGTGGTTTGGTTTTTATGTGGGTAATACCCTGTGTTACAGTCGTATAATATCTATTTCTTGTTTCCTATTTGTAATAGAGAAATTATAATTTATGAATTATTAATAATGAATGAAATTTCCTTTTAAGGTTAAAATTAAATTTGTTGTAATAATTTGAAGTATGTGGGGGCATTTGGACATTAGGATTGTGGGGAAGCGTATAAATACCCCAAAATTGGGGCACAATGCCCTAGAAGACTCTACTGTAGTCGTTTTTGAGTTGGTGTGTCTGAAGGGTGCCTGTGTGTGTATGGCCGAGAAGGAAAAGACCATGAATCGAATCATTCTTCACCATTTTTCTTCCAAATCACTGGAAATCGATCAGGTAAGGATCTTTAACTCTCTGCAATCAACTAGATGTAATTTATTTCAAGATTTGTGGGGGTTTCCGATGGATTTTGTGGGATTCGGACCTTGTTGGGTCGTATAAGGGACTGAGTGATTTTAGAACCTTAATCGATGATTAACGCAATGAAAATGAAATTAATTGGGTAGGGTTTGATTTATAGGTATTTAGGACGCCTTGACATCGGAATTTCATGAAATAATTAAGGTCGGATTGAGTTTGAATCTGA
The DNA here is from genome assembly GCA_032274825.1 of Drosophyllum lusitanicum. Lineage (NCBI taxonomy): Eukaryota > Viridiplantae > Streptophyta > Magnoliopsida > Caryophyllales > Drosophyllaceae > Drosophyllum > Drosophyllum lusitanicum. The sequence goes on along the minus strand of JAUEJL010128449.1, from coordinate 10,532 downwards.
ATCAGTCGAACATGATAGAATCGCAAATGTTCTTCACAATCATAAAACAAAAGGAGACCTTAATCGTGAATCATGGAGTAAGGAATCAAAAAGTAAGAGTGTGGGTTGAGTCCCTTAGGGGATTCCCCTTATCGCAAATCTGGAATCGTAAATCAGCTTAGTGAGTCGGACTCGTAAAACATCATAATGTATGGAATCGTAAATCAATAATTCTTGAGGAATCGTGAATGACGATCGTGAATCGTGTAAATTGCTACAATCGTAAACCGTAATCGCAAATCATGAGAAATCGTAAAGTGGAGTGATCATGATCATAGAGTTAAATCGCAATTTTGTCAATCGAAAAGTGGACATGATGGTGGAATCGTGAATTGTTATCGTAAAATACATAAATTGTAAATAAAAGGTTACAATTGAATTGTAAATGGTTTAGTGCATATGAATCGTAAATTAGAGGAGGCACATGAATCGTAAAGCAATACAAACGTAAACTGAGTGTGTCACAGCTAGAATCGAAAACCTAGACTATTAGTAGTAGTATATGGATGGTGAACTTATACTCACTGTTTAACTTAGTGGAACCATATTTGTATGTTCCAACGTGTAGACTTGTTTAACTCTAATGACTTTTGTTGATATACCGTAACATATTGTGTTGTTGATCAGGTGAGTTTCACTAACTTATATATTATATTGTGATATGTGTTCACGTTTGATGATGTGATGTTACCCGAGCAGATGGCTCAATTGGCAGATGACCACCCTGCTTGTGTGGCACTTAGAGTAGATGGCTCAACTAACAGATGACCACCCCGCCTGTGTGGCATACTTGACGATATGTGCATTCTTATGCTTGGATATGATATTTGGTGTAACTTATGAGTATAGTGTGCTCACTAAACTTTATATTTAACCCGTGTTTGTTGATTATTTTTTCAGGACCGTTTTGAGTGGACAAAAGCAAGGCCCAACATGACAGCTATTCTTCCGCAACTGATATTTTACAGTGGTGGTATGATGAACATATTACTAGTTCTTCCGCAACTATAGATGATCTGAAAAATATCTGCTCTCTAAGCTTTAAGCTTAACTCGGGTCATCTATAGTTGTTGGTTTTGTTTACTAATGGATGTGGTTTTGCATATTATTAGTGGTGGTATGATGAGCAGATTGAGTACCGAGTCAAAATGAGTGACGTATACGTTTTTTTTTAATTTTGATCTGGTCGGGTTGACCTTCTAACACTTTTTTTTGTTGGTTTTGGATCCCAAACATAAGGAGTGCTCATATACACCTCTTGTTTTATTTATATGGATGATAAATAGAGAATTGACAAGTTTCTTTCTTATGATTTTAAGTAAGCTTTCTGTTGTTTTTGCTCAAGGGAAAGGTTTTTGCTTATACTTCATATTGCGGCCGACTTCTTGTAAATCATTTTAATAGGTGAAAGATCTAAAATTTGACAAAATAGCGACACAACAAAACTGGCATAAGTAAGTTTGATTTTTTTATACTATCTGCCATAGTGCCTTATTTTCATTGTCCTAATATTAACTTTGTTATATTTTAAAAAAATTACATACATACTCATATTGCACGAGGCTTTGATTATCTATAAAAGTGGCAGTATGGGGGTTAGTATTGGCGTGATCACCCTATCAGACGAGGATCACCACCCGATGGCTAGCATGAATGCTTGATGACTACCAGGATCATCTTGCTATAAACTTGTCAGGCTGTGTTTGCAGTTCTTTTTTAATCCAACGTTTCAAATAAGTTTAAATAATAAATTAATATTTTCAACTGTTACTTATAACGGAATATAATAATCACTAGCTTTTTAATCTTCTTCAAATACACTATAGATACAATACTCTCCTTAAATTGCTCACAATATTCTTCTCTCATATTCACAAAACAACCTCAATTCTTCTTAAACTTTCATTTCATCTTTCAACCTTCAATCTCAAATTACCATGGATAATTTTAATGTATTTTCAGAAATACATACTCCCTCTCTAAGCCCCCCTCAACAATCTCACACTTTGAAACTATGTAGCAACTAAAATTTTCCCAACAATTTACCTCCCAAATGTAGCTACAATTTTAACAATTCCGACAAATGCAATCTCTCAACAAATACAAATGCACCTCTCAACTCGACAACTTCACCCACAACCTCGACCCTCTGAGCCCTAACCGGAAGGTTCTAGTTGAAAATCAAAAAGGAGGAAACAGGCAAAACTTAAAAACAGAGGAGACTTTTGGCTTAATCGTGGATTGACATTTCGGAGGATGCGGCGGTGGCAGCTTACAATCCAATAGAACAGGACTGTGAACATCTTCAACGCTTCCCCTTCCACACCAAAACAAAGAACTAACCGTCAAGCAAGTGACAAGATATCATCAATAAGGTCGGTAAGCTCAACGTTATCTACACCAACAAGGGCCAACTTTTGAAATTACACCCGTGGTCCTAAAATTGAAAACTTGTTCATCCCATGTCTACGTGGTCGACGTACGTTTAAAGCTGAGCTGTCATTTAAATGCACACGAGGGGATTTTTGTCACTTTAACCTTCTTCCCTCTCATTTACTCGCCGGTTTAAAACAACTTTTACGTAAAACACCAAATGCACCAAACATAACTTGAACCATTAAAGAGGCTACCACACTGCAGTACACTCAACATATTGCCACTACACCAATCGCAATTCAACTACACCAAACAGGGAAACACACTACAACTACATGAAACTTTAAAACATCTTTGACAAAATGATCAACCAACCTTTTTCCCAGTAAAAAAGATGATATGGTCGTTACTTCTGACAATCAAATTGAGGAATGGGTTCAACCAACAGTTATGAGTAAACTTATGGACGTGCTTGAACCATTCAAAGTCTCCTTTAATAACCATATGATCAAGAAAAGAACTCGACCTTCTTTTATCTCCATGCATAGTCAAATTCATTGGATATGTCCAATTGTCTATTTGAAGTAAGCATGATCCATGACATTCAAGCACGTATCTCCTTATAAATGATACTGAATTGTCTGCAATAACATAAAAATCAACTAGTTGCAAACTTTAACATAAAAATGATAACATTTAAGACCAAATTCCTTACCATTCTGTCATTTTTTGTTATGTGTGTTAAATATAAAAAATACTGAACTTGGATAGATGTATAGTGTAGGGTCCTTTGTCGTCGTTTATCGTCGATGATAAACTTGTCCCTCCTCATGACAATCCATACATATTCCACATTTATAGCAAAACTAGACATTGTTATGCCACATACATCCAATGGTATAAAATTAAATAATATAAAGGAATATTATTTCACATCCATAACAATACATGAATTGATTAAAGCATGAAAAGTACAGTGACAATTTGATCAGTTCATAGTGCATTGATCAAAGCAAATTGTTTGACTAACACTGTTTTGGTCAATACAGTATGTCGAAATGGCATATATAGACCTAAGTGAACTTAGTAGAAAGTGAACCAGTCTCCACCACTTTAGGGACCATGAGTGTAATTTTGAAAGTTCAAAGACTAAACATGAAATATTTATATGTAATCGGCCAACCTTATCCTCAATTTTCAAAATATTTATTCCTCCTGTGTCTCTCCATGAAAGTAAATTTAGAAACTTTCAAAGAATCTCTTCTTTTATTTGCTTTGATTGGAAGCAGCAAAAGCACTAATTCTGGACAACTTTTCAAAAGAATATATTAGCATCCAAGTAATTTTGTCAGCTGCACTATTGCAGCTAAAATATCTCAATCACGTATCAAAAAGCAAAAGAAAGATTTCCAAAAATAGATAGGCTAGCGAACAACGTTTGTTAATTGTGTCCACACGCTTAACAACGAATCTTTGCATGAAATTTACGCTAAACCTGTATGAGTGACCATCAGGCATGTAAAGCTATACAAAAAAAGTTGCAAATATGAAAGCTCTAAGCACCCATGTCATTGATAAATGCCCTCCCCTTAACCATTGACATTATATGAAGTTTTAATAACCTGTGTGCTGAACCGCAGGATGAAAACAGTAAACAAGAAAAACACTAGTTGACGCAACACACTTCTAAAACAGTAACCTGAACATCATGTTTAGCACAAACTAAACTTAATGAACTATTCACCTTTTAAAGCAATCACACACATACCATTAACCACAAGTCATATAATCTAAATGACAAAATCGTCATCAAATGTTAAGGACACTCCCGGAACAAGTGGTACATGTAGTCAATATCCAAATTGAAATACTATAACAAGGTAAATACAAACTTAATAAATAGCTTACCACAAAGTACCAAGGCTCCTTAGCCTTATGTTTTTTGTCAATCTTTCCTCTGCATTCTTGTAAAGATGATGTTTAGGTGACCAAACAGCTGAAGCCAAGATATTATGGTGATAAAGGAGTGCCTTTACTAGTTGCTCCGGTTCTTGGCTCTATGAACTTCTATAGAAACTTAAAAGAGTTATCCTGTCGGATCTTATACTAATTTAAGAATAGCAATGTGGTGGGTGTGCGGGTCCAGTCCCCCGAACCCCAAATCCAAAACCATCCCGGAACCCGACCCATTTCCTCGTCGAAGATTTTTTAAAGGCATCTTGTCGGGATAGTCACTACCCCTAAACCCGCCCAAACGCCAAAACTTTACCTGAAAAAACTCTGCAGAATTTGATGGCTAAAGAAAAGTCTAACTATTCAATATGCAACATCAGTAATAACCATTACACAAGATTTAATAAGAACAACAATAACATCAGTTTAACAATAGGTGGTCGTGGGAGGTTCACTGACGTGAGAGTCAGAGAGGCAGAGAGGAAGAGAGGCAAAGAAAACCAAGGCAGAGAGGTACTTCACTCCAACACCATAACAGAAAACCAAACTAAAGAGTTTTAAAACAACTTTGATTGGCTAGTATAAATGCACTAAACATTCTCTCTAAAAAGCATCATTTTATCCCTTTGACCCGACGTAGTTGCAATTTCATACAATGAAACATGGATCTCCACTGACTCCAAATACTCAATCAGACGACATGATAAGAACGATTAATAGAAACAGAAGAACACAAGAAAATCATACTCTGATGCACTTGGCTTCATGATACAAAATATTCTAAGCTCAGAAGTTCACTGAAATCTACCAATATATAGCTCAAAAATCCAAACACTCACAAGCCAGCCAGACTCGTGAGATTAAATTACAAACTCCCAAATCCAATCATATAAGAAAACAATAATCTAAAGCATACCATACAATTTGAATCAAACTCTGCTGGGCACCTCTAATTGACGGGACAAAAATTTATGACCTGAATTTTGTTTAAGCGACAGCTACAGGTTGTTGCTTCGCCGGTTCAATATTCGTCTTTGATTTCTGATCAGAAAAATCTTCCATGTTGTATATAACGGTGATGTAAAGAGAGCAACTAGGGCACCGAGCGATCTCTTCTCCGATCTTCAACTCATCTTTTGTAATCTGAAACAGGTCTCCACAAGGGCAAGGATACGTGAACGCCTTAAGCTCCTCGTTCCACTCCATGTCTTCGATCTCCACGTCGTCGTATGACATCTTCAATTACGTCGGAATCTTTGATTTCAACAGAAATTGAAAATCGGTTGTGAGGCTAGGGTTTTGCAGTTCAAGTTATGAAAGAACCCAACTTTATGAAGAGATGGAAAGTTCATTCTTACATGTTGTACACCAAACTTTGTGATTTTTAATTAAGGCCACTATTGTTTTAGTTATTTCACGACACTAACCTGGCTTTGATATCTTATTTTTGTTCTTATCCTTATAAAATCGTAAAGTGACGGGAGTGGATACTATCAACCACACCGTCATATTATTTTTCCTTCACATTTTAATACATCACCCAACTTCATAGCGATCGCTTCGTATTTTAATACACCACCCGGCTCCACCTCTTTTCCATTCAAACTCTCATTACATGTGGTCTTCACCTCTTTTCCACTTTCACTACGCACTACCTCAAACCCTTGCAATGACACCCCCAAGTGGTGACTCCACCCCCTCACCTACTATATATTTAAGCATCTAAAAGGTTTAAATGGTAAATTACAAAGGTTAACGGAGTTTTTTTTTTCTATATAGATATCACACAATTTCTAAAAAAGACCACACACAATTTCTCCTTCTCTTTCTCTAAGAAAATATTTTTATTCCTCACACAAATGATCACACGAAAATGAATTCGGATCTAACATCATATCCTTCATCTAAAACAATGAGTAATCAGGATATAAAAACCGTAGTGATATAGACAAAACCAAAGTGAAGGAATAAAAGTATCCGACATATTTTCAGATAATGCAATTTGTAGTTAATGAATTATTTTATTATTTAATCTAAATTTTATTTTATATTTATCTTTTCAATTTTTATTTAAAAAATAGGCCAAGTCATTGACTACAAATAATTAATAATCTCATGTAAAAATGTAATGAACCATTTTTTTTAGGAGAATGCTAACTACAGCCAATGTTTTAAAAACCGGTTTTTTAGTTGATCCGGTCTCCTCACCGGGTCACGGATCAACCGGGCCAACCGGTTCGACCGGCGGGTCAACCCGGTTTCTAGTTTTTATTTTTTATATATGTATATGTGTGTATACATATATATAAAGTGCAAAAAAAAAAGTAACTCATTAAGCTCATGATCACTTAGTATATGAAATTCACTATCATTTCCAACTTCATCATCATCATCATCATCATCTACAAGAACATAACCACTTTAGTTTCTTAAGTTTATGTAAAAACAAAAAAATATAACCTTATTAAAAAGACTAATAGTAAACTAAGATTATAATACCAAATTACTTTATATAAAAACAAATTTTAGGATTAAAATAAATAATTAAAAAATTAATTAATATAAACCGGGTCAAACCGGGTTAAAATTGACCGGTTCGACCGGTTCAACCGCTAAATCGGCCGGGTCACTCCGGGCCGCAAAATGCCAAAAAACCGGAATATATTAACCCGGTCTTGTGGTTGGGTCCCGGGTCGACCCGGGTTTTAAAACATTGTGTCTAATCTATATTACTAAACTACCTAGCAAGCAACTTAGCGAACTCAACAGTTTGTACGAGTAGAACACACATTTCAAAGAAACTTAGGTTTTGTAAGTCAACAGAAGAGTATAAATCAAAAGCTTAAATCGTATATTTAAATAAGTATTGTGAATAAACATAACCATTCCCTCCGATCATATATTTGACCCATCCCTTATACCCCCAAATAAGACACGATAGCACGAATACAATTTGAATATTCATCTATCATTTCATCAAGTAGTAATTTTCATAAGCATCTTAAATCACTAAATCATAATCCTATCATATATATCATATCATGTAATCAAATCATATGGTTTTCCTAACATAAAATTTATACCCACAGTGAACGAGATTATCACCGTGGGTATAACATTCTAGGTAAACAGATATAACTTATCGTTTAATGCATAAAACATACTCGATCATATGTAAAGAGATAAGTTAATGTCACTAACCAAGAAATATGTTACATTTATCAGTAATTTTGATATCTATAGTACATTTCTAGACTACTTATCCAATGATTAATAGGTAATATTTTAGCATCATTAAAATTTAAAAATTACAACATACACACAGCTAGTTTTGAAGAAAGCAAGATAATTAATATGCTAAGGGGTTCAACTCATTAACGAACGTTATATATATTACTAGAAAAAATTTAAGAAGATGATTGGTGGAATGTTTGTGGTTTATTTAATTGTTAATTAAATTTCGTAACCAAAGTAAAAACTAAAAAGCATATATAGATATAGAAATAGCTAGGGTTGCTTAGAAAAGGATATATATGCATGTTGCATGGATTGGCCGGCAGGGAACCAACCAACCAACCCTAAATTAAGCTAGTAAAATAATATGCAGGAATTAATACGTACGATCGAGCTAGTCCCCTCCTTGACCTCTTATTTGTTTGAATTTTGATTATTTTTTTATATCTATTTGATAGTAATTTATTTTTATTTTTATTTTTACTTTCTTACAGTGGAAATCGATTTTAAATGATATTTTTTCAGAAATATTTACTTTTAGGTTTTAATTTTAGAATCAGTTTAAAAATAAGTAGCTAATTATAGATGACGTACAGTTGGACAAAGATGAATGTGTTAAGGTTAGGACTTTAATTAATTAGCACAAGATAAGTTCTTAATTATGGAATTTGCTTCTGGTTAAATATCTCAGCCTCTCCTGGTTTTTACATTAGAACAATAAACAAGAAATATATATAAAACCTATGTGCAGTGTTAGTAAATTAATAAAAAATACCTTAAATCTATATATATGTATATTCAAGATCGTTATGAAGAAACTTAATTTACAATTTTTTTATTAACAAATATGATCAAGCAGTAAGTTGTCGAAATAATTCGATCTCTTGATTGATCTTTCAAGCACAAATATCAATACTTTGGGATCAAAGACTATATATATATATGTATGCTCTCTTTAAAGTAGTGATTTTAAATATATGGGTATCATTTACTCACGGGTGATTCTATTGGTACTCCCCACATCATCTAAATGACCCCCTTATGTGACATTTGTGAGTAAAAAACTACATTAGAAATTGTATATAGGTGATTTGACATATGGGTATGTGAGAGGAGAGGGCCAAATAGTAACACCCTTTACTTGCTGTCATCAGTCTTTGACTTTTATTAGATATATATTTTACCTATTTTCAAAGTCAACTATTATTACTTTAACTTATATCTTGACTATTAAAAAGTTAAGTTTGCTAACTATATCAAATAACCACATAACTAGAAAACACACACATGTAAAAGACAGTTTTTATCATTTAAATACTTTTAAAATTATTTGTTAATATATTTTAAATTTAGGGTCTCACAATTCTATCTTACAAGGATTCAGTCTCCTATATCTATCAACTAGGCGACCATAAAAAACTGATCATCATCTCTTCTTTGGGTTCCCATGTAGTGTTAAATTCCATCAAATTCCATCGGTCCTTAACAACTCCTATAGAAACAATCTTCTTTCAAGCTAGTATCATCATGGGTGGCTCAACAAAATTGAGCTTAATTATCTCCATTAATATATCCTCTCATGGCATAAATGTTGTTTCATCGATGAAACACTCAAACAGGAAACATAAAAAATATTGTGGATTCTAGATAGCTCATTTGGTAGTCCTATGTAAGGTACCTTCCTGACCCATTTAATGATTTTAAAAGGTCTATTGAATCTTAGACTTAACTTTCACTTTTCCTAAATTAGATCACTCAATTCCACACGCAGATAACATCTCATATGGTGTCGTTCAAAGGATAGAATGATAACTATTATTCTTATAAAATTTCACGATAGTGCGATTTCACCTACCACCAAAATCAATAACACATGCATGAAACATATACTCAAGAGTCTGTTAGTAAATTAGTTTATTGAAAACAGTATTAAATTACAAATTCCAAGAAACAAACTCAGATAGGTGCTTAAAATGAACTTCGGAACCCGACATTTTGGAGCTGCATTCGTGTCCACAGGTCGCGCCCACACACAAGTTCGCCGATTTTAGCCTACAAAATCCACCATCAGCACCCCCCTGCGCACGGGTAGGATTTAGAGTAAAACCACACAAAGAAGCTTGTAAGCCCTTATGCTTCTATGGTTATAAACCCACTAAAAGGTTACTCCTCCCTCCTATATGGGACACATTCCACACCCACTTGGTATTAATATATCTCATTCACACATATTCCATTTTGGACACATTATATATCTTTTCGAAGCTCTCGTAACGGAGAATATAAACTCACTAAGTATTTAACATAAACAATACATATGTATGTATTTAAATGTGTCCAAAATTAGAAAAAATACATGATTTTTACTATTTCTAACAGAGTCTGTATTATTCTCCCACTCTTTTCATCTATTTAGGGATGATATATTTTGCCAAGTCAAGTCTCATGCCTATTTTTTGCATGAAATTAATCTATTATAGAGTCGTAAAGTGAAAGACAATCCCTATCAGAATTATAGAAACCGGCACACTTCTTGTTGTTATTTCTTTCAAGTGCACATTTGCCACAATTTTAGAAAATAACTTCATTGATTGCTATGAAGTGTGAAACTTTAGTTCATCTTTAAACCACCACGTACCTACATTGCATCAATGGGTGTTTTAGGAAATTTAGAAACAAGATCCCAAGTAATATGTTTTTAGTTCCACGTTGGCATTTTCAACACCAAATGTGATTGTTTAGAAGAACTGAAGAAGTATAAAAGGAGAAAGTGGGTGGGCTTTTTTCACTAGAACAGGATAAAAAGCTTGGGCCGGTTTTTATGGGCCGAAAAAGGGATATTAAATTTTAACTAGAAAATTTTTTTTTTTTTTAGTCTCAGCATTATACAATTTAACTAGGAAATTTTTTTTGTTTTTAGTCTCAGCATT
>JAUEJL010128438.1:0-11425 GCA_032274825.1 Drosophyllum lusitanicum | reverse complement strand
TCACTAAGCTCTCGTAGCTTATCAGATATTATTTTATGTGTTTTGCAGGGCACAGTAAAGGCAAGGGCAAAGCTCCGATTTGACTGCATTTTGAAACTTTAAACGCCCGGTTGTATATGTCAAGTTTTTGATACTAAACTTGAATTTGCTTTTCAAGCATGTAACTTTCGATATTTTGAGTTTTTAAACAATTACACTTTCGTTTTTATGTACAAATCTTATATGTGAATTATTATGTGGATTGTTATTTAAGAAAATCAGTTTTATAAATTGGGGCGTTACATCTAAAGTTACCTTATAGAGGATTCATCTTTAAAAATTGCACGTATGACTTTATTTGAGTGATTTTATTAATACTTTGTCGATATAATTTAGTTCTAGTGACTTTTAATTAAAATAAAGTATGTAGTGTACATTAGCATGTCACTCAAAAGAGATGCACGTTATTCGTGTATCCTTTTAGGTTATTTGCGGACAAAATAAAATTTTCATTCCTAATAAAAATCCAAGATGCGACACGCTATGAAACAATGTGATGCTTCTTTTGCTTTATATAATTTCAAGTAAAAATAGAAGTGAAAAAGTAAATTGAGTCGAGCGGATGCGCAACACAAGTAATTCTTGTTCTATTCTTTTGTAACTTTTAGTACTTTAACTTTAAAAATTACGTTTCACTTTAAAAATTACGAAAATAATCACTATGGTTATCATTTCGTTTCACTTTTGGTCCTTTAGACAAACTGGTGTTAACTTTGATCGTAAGTCAAAGACCATTTTAGTCAATTTCCTTTTTGTTCTTGTTACCAAACAACTTCTAAAGCCTTTCTACCCTTTTTGTTAAGATTAATATTTAATGAACCTATTATTAAAATTAACTAATAATTAATTAAATATTAATAATGTTAACTAATACTTTTATACATATTAAATACACATTAGTTTTTAAAAAATTATTTTTAATTTTAATAATATTCTTTAGTGTTCTTGATTTCATAATGTTCTTAATGGTGTTCATACAAATAAACATCTTCAAATTTCAAAAACCCTAATTTGAATTCAAACACAATCAAATACACACACTTGATCGTGATTTACAACACAAACACAAAACACAACACATGGATCTTGATTAGAACAAACATAATAGAAAGTTAGAAACCTAAATCTGGATTTTCTGTAAAACACACTACACGGAAGATTATAAAAACCAAAATCTCGAAAAACCCTAACCCGAATCTACCATTCTTTACGCACACAAGGACCTACACATGGAAGAAAACAAACACCTGAAACTATTGAAGAACCCTTGCGAAGAACACACATTTGAATCTGCCGAAGAAAACATAAACACACACACACACACACCTACCTGGATCTGTCGCTCTTGTCGAATTTCTGACAAACTCTAGGATTTGTTGAAGAACACACTCCAAGATCTGCGTAGAACCCTAGCCAAAAACCCTAAATCAGAACTTGTGAAGGTGTAGGTGAATGTAAAGGTGAAGGTGAAGATGAAAGTGTTTCTCATGGTGATGGTGGTGGCGGCGTCCGGTAGAGGGGAATATGTGAGATGTAGAGAGGTAAATGTTAGAGATATGGCGATGGCGACGGCAAGTGATGGCAATGGCGATGGCGGATCAAGCCTAAAAGGGTGGACGGCGATGATGCCACTAAAGGGTAGACGGCAGTGGTGGTTGTGAAGGGGTTGTGTCTTTGCTTAAAAAAGGGATGACAAAGAATGAGAGGAGAGAAAGAGATGTGAGAGAGAAGGGGGGTTATAGAAGGGGATTAGAACTTGGTGTTTGGTAACAAGTATAAAAGAAATTGGTGTTTGGAAACTGTTTTAACAGGTACAACTTGTTTAGAAACAAAGATAAGTAGTAAAAAGACAAAAATGCCCTTTGACTAACCGTCAAAGTTAACACCAGTTAGCCTAAAGGACCAAAAGTGAAACGAAATGACAACCACAGTGACTATTTTCGTAAATTTTGAAGTTTAAAGACTAAAAGTGAAAATCAATGGCAACCACATGAACCATTTTTGTAATAATAATAATAATAATAATGATAATAATAATAGTAATAATAATAAAGTAACCACGTTTTGACATTGTTCCATTTAGATCACTCTGACTGTGCTAACGAGGTTTGACACCTTAACCAATGCTAGGGGCATGCACATCGGATAAAAATTCAGCTATCTTACCCAATTGACTTGCCACGTTAGCAACACATGTAATACGGTAATACAAGTCGAAAGTTGAATTTTTTAAACACAGTTTAAACTTATATAATCCAACAGCCTGAAATAAAAAGAATTGAAGTGGCCTAGAGGGAACAATGGTTAAGATTGATTATTGTTGAATGACACTTGCCCTTTTATAAATGTATACTAGACCGATCAATGTTGTTTCTTGGTTTCTCGAGTTGATCGGTAGAATTGGTTGACTTTTCTACGTGTTCTGAATTCTTTTTTGACTTTCCCAAGAATGCTCTGGCATATCTATGCTCGTCCTCGAATTCTCTCTAAAATCTGTACTAACCCGGGGTTTTGAGTCATTATCTGTTGACGACTCCGACAAGTTTTTCAAATGTCCAGACTTTTCAACGGCCGACATGACCTTTTTTAGGTGCCTTTTGTACTCTGGGTACAAGTCCAAATCACCGTGGTTCCCACCTTTGATCCATAGCAGTTCATACTTCTCTACGCATAGCTCCCAAAGCTGCTTACCGTGAGAATAATTTACAACATGATCATCTGTACCCTGCAATATATAACAACAAAGTTGACCATCCTAAAAATGAATGTTATAGCATGTAGGGATATGAACACATACGTGAATAACAAGAACAGGACACTTGACCAATGGGATCTTGTCAATATTCTGCATCAGAAGAAAAGTTTAATAATTGGTATCGATTGAGCATTACAAAAAAAGTATTCAAAATGTAAAATTTAGTAAGAAAATTGACCTTATAAATATCAAACCAAAACGTTCGTTTGATAGGATAAAAGACCCTTAGTCCAGACATGATCGGACTATGAAGAACAACGGCCCTTAATCTTGATAATCGTGATGCCAAATCTACAGTAGGTCCACTACCAACAGATTGACCATATAAAATGACATCTTCTTCTTTTACGCCATAAGTTTCTTTAAGGCATCTTATACGTAGCTTCTATATCGGCATATGTATTATGTTCAGTTGTCTATAAAGATAACAAAACATGTGTAATTGACCAACATGAATATTAAAATTCAGCCCATATTGAATTTATTTCGGATTATTGTACCTTCCCGGAAGACTGTCCATATCCAGAGTAGTCATACCTGCCCAAAATCAAAATCTCACTACTTATTAGTTATTACAAAAACTAAATTGCATTATCAAGCTTAAGAGTTATAAACCTATAGAACTCTCTCATAGTCGTTTTTCAAATTCTTGGCTATCGCCTATCTGATTTATAACTACTTAAAGAATTAGAATTATAATTAGACTAAGAATCACATTTATTAGCAAAAAAAAGTATTAATATCAAAACAATACACATGATCACATCTTTAATCTTTAATCTTTAATATATATTACAAGAATAGACTAATGATGTCATCATTCTATTTTTAGAATAATTTTAACGTTGTAAATAACACAAATTTAGATAAATTTATCTATCTAATTAGTTAAGGTTATTAAGTTTTATCGATTTAATTAATTGTACGTTTAAATATATTGAATTATGTTATATATAAGGGCATCATATATCTAGATTTCTTATATACCAATTTTGCATACCCTCACAATTTATTTTATTTTAAATTTATTTTTTTTTGGTAAAAGAAAGAAAGACTGATGATCACATCTCGATCGTTTAACTTATATACATCCAAACATTTTACATTTAGATTTTATTGTATTAAATAAATTTATTTCTCTAAATATCTTAAATACCTTAACAATCACATTTCTTCAAATTATTTACGTAGATACATCTACATATTTTCGTGGTTATTTATATAAATACGTAGAGCAATTGGATTAAATTAAAAAAATCGAATTTGATTATAAAGAGGTTCTAATAGATTTACCCATCTTTTAAGAGATTTTGTATCCATATCTATGTTTTACAATTATTTAACTATATATATATAAAGGGAGGTTCATGCGAAAAACATCTTATTTGCGAAAAGTGCGAGAAGTGTTTAGAACCATTGGATGATTTAATTGAAGGCTGAGATGAGTTGTGGTATTTATGTAATTATGTTAAACTTTGAAGATATTTAACTAAAATAAAAGGGGATAAAATAGTCATTTAGCTTAATCCCTTATTTAATCCCATTAAATCCCTCACCCATCCCCAAATCTCTCTCTATTGTTTTTCTCCCTCTCTCTGCAAAAAACAGATGAGAAACTGCCGTCTGCCGGCCCATCTTCCCTTTTTGCTGCCCACAGATCTGGATCTGAAGGTCACCACCGGCCACCGCCATTGATGGCGGGCTTGAAGACAACCGCCGCTGCCACTTTTTCTCTCCTCGAATGCCAGAAATTGCCGTCGATCTGAAGGTTACCACTGCCGTTCACCATCCCTTTCTCCTTTTCTTTTTTATTTTCGTTTTAGATCTGGATCTGGTTGCAGATGGTGGTCTCGCGCGTCGTCTCCGCCTTCAAAGACGCTGATGGTGGTTTTTTAGGTATTGTGTGGTGGTGTCGATGGTTCTGAGTCGCCTACCTCACAGCCGCCGTCGCTGCCGCCTTGCTCCCCACCGTCGCCGCCTTCTAAGACACCGTCGTTAATGTGAGCAAGGGCCGGAGATTATAAGTGAAGGAGAAAAGTACGAGGCGGTGATAAAGGTTGAGTGTGGTAGTGTTGGTCTACTCGATCTATACGTGCGGCGTCGGAGATCAAAGCTTTTTTCTTCAACAGAAACCAAGAAAAAGATGACTAGAGGCAGAACCTAATTTGTGTGTCAGTGTCTTGGACTCTTGGTTCTAGGAGAGAGATATAGTGTGCGATTTATTTATCATTGAATAAATTTTTAAGTTGTTTATAAAGTTTTTTTTATTCATGTTTATCATTAAACAAATTTATAAGTTGTTTATAAAGTTTATTTTGTAGTTGTTTATTGTATGTATTTTAAGAGAAATCTTGTATTCAATAGTGAATACACGTTAATATGGTCAAGGATAAAAAAAGTTTGTTATGAGTTCACGACTAAACATTTGTTGTTTTTAGGGAAAAACCTGGTATACATGCTCACTAATAAACGTCGAATTATATGGTCTAAAAAGTTTATTAATGAGTTTGATAACTGTTGGGTATGGTTCGTGTACACTAATGAACATAGTATACATAATGAAAAATTTGTAATCGTAGGTGGTGTTTAGTAATGGACATCATATTAATAATAAAATATTAAGTTTTAAAAATCTAGAATTTTTTTTATAGAAAGAGAAAAAATTAATTAAAGAGAGGAGAGAAAAGATTTGTGTTTACTAATTTGCCCTTTTGAATTATATAAAAATGTTAATTATGATCAATGTGAACCACAAGATCAAAAAACAATTAATGGTTGGAATTTCTTCTCGCACTTTTCGCAAATAAGAAGCTTTTCGCATGAACCCTCCCCTATATATATATATATATATAGGCAAAAGTTCAAACGAGAACTGTTTTTCGTACGAGAACTGCGAGAACTGTTTTTCGTACGAAAACTGTTTTTAACGTCATTTATGACTCATTAATAGAGGTATTTTGGTAATTTATATATTTACCTAACCGTGAATTGCGTCCGGATGAGCCGTCATTAATTTGTGAGGCTTGATTTTTTTAAAATAACCCTCATTAATGCGTCATTAATTATCCATTAATGAATAAATAAAGCATTAATGAGCCGCCAAAAAATTTTAGCCATTGATTAAGTTTAATCAAGTGCTAAGATTGGTTATGTGGTTCTTGTACGAAAAACCGTTCTCATTTGAACCCTCTCTTATATATATATTAACACCATTTCATAAAAAAACCAAGATAGCCTACATGCTATGTGTGGCTCATCTCTGTCAGATCCACTATCAAAAAAGGAGCAGATGATGATCGATTAACACCATTTCACATATCTTATCTATCTATGTGTGAACATTGTATTAAAAAACCATTTCATGAAACCTTATGTACTCATCTCTGTCAGATCCACTATCAAGAAAGAAAAAAAAAAGGAGGAGATGATGATCGATTCAACTTCGTCGGGAGAGGCCACAACGATGTGGGGGGTAACAGAATCGATGATGCAGCGGCGGAACCCTAGATCTGGTCCGCGACGGCGGAACCCTAGATCTGGGGAAGTAGAGGCAACTATGGAGGTGGCGGTATGCAGCACCTCGACGGTAATAGGGCTCCATTGTGTTACGGGATCCGTGGATGAGGGACGATGAATGTGGCGGTATGCAGCGGTGGCCGTAGGCAGCGACGGCAGCGTGGTTGGATGAATAAATTAGGGTTTCAAACCTTTTTGTTTGTTGCTTGATGGAGGCGGCAGCAGCTTGTGTGAAAGAGGGATAGTGACGGTCGATGGTGTAGATGACGGTGGACTGTGGCCGGTGGCCGACGAGTGAAGAGAGCCGGCGAGGGAAGAGAGAATGCTTGTGAGTTTGTTTTTTTTTTTTAAATGAGGGTTTAAAGATGATAATAAGTTAACATAGGAGAGAGGAGAGATTGGAGAGAGAGGAGAGTAATGTCCTTTTTACCCTTTTCTCTATTTAAAAAAAACATTTAATTTGTTTTTAATTACTAAAATGCCACAAGATTTTGTAACAATTGATTAAATGATTAGATGGTCCAGATTGCTTCTCGCACTTTTCGCAAATAACACATTTTTCGCATGAACCTCCCTCTATATGTTATATATATATATATATGTAAAACATTTTAAAATTTTACTGGTGTAAGAAACTACAGACCTAATCACTAATTAAAAAATTGTATGGACAAAACCACCGACTTCGAAGGTAGAGGTGCTTATGCTGTCCTACAAAAGTTATTGTGTCGTGCTGTCCGACAAAAGTTATTGTGTTATGCTGTCCAAATCATAGTTATAACATAGAAAAATAACATCACAGTATCACTGAATCAAAGGGACAAATGAACATTACACAACCATGAATCAAATGCCAAGAAAGTGCTCCAAATTTTATATACATGCAAGTCACATTCATTGTACCTTAGCATGTAAATCAGGCAAACAAGTTTCATTATCAGAAAGTTCCTATCTAAAACTTCAATATATTTGGGAATCAAAATTCAAAGTTCAAATATGAGATTTCTACTACAAAATATTGAAAAAACTTAATACCGACTTCTTTAGTCGTTTAGACTAGCTTACGAGCGACATCAGCGAACCAAGAAAACTAATATCCTTTGTCCTCCAAGTATCTTCTTTTACAAAATAAAAATACTTCCAACAATAAGAATTTTAACAGAAACAAAAATAAACTAAATTAATGGTCTAAATTTTCTTATCAAACAAGTAAAGTGTAAAACATGATGGCCTGCAAAGTTAGCAGCAGAGCTCCTTTCAAAACTAAAACTACACCTAAAGACCTCAACATCAATTTCATCTATCATGCCTTTTTGAGTTTCTGACAATCCCAATATTCCTTTTAGTTTTTACTCGCTTCAACCCGACATAACATAAAAACGAAAACAGTCCTTCAAGGGTAAAAAAAATTAAATAAAACGAATCAAGGTTGGAACAAAAAATTGGTAGAAGAAAGAAAAGCTTGATTTTGGGACGTTTAGCTGCGCTGTTGGTGGGATCTTGCGAGTGAAAAGACTGCTTTGAAAGGAAAAAAAGGCGTTGGAGTTTTGGCAACCAAAAATCTGTCAAGTGTTTTTCATGCGTAATACATGTACAAGCTGTTTGCAGCAGCACAGGCAATTGAGTTCTCGGTAGGATGCCATGCTAGATGAAGTAATTTTGTTGTGAAATCAAATGAATTCCCGTTTGCATCGACCCCGGAGCTCTCTCCTCCTGTAGGTAGATTTAATGAAATTCTTTTAGATTAGACAGGACAGACAAGATAAACACATTTACAGAAGCAGGCGTACGCGTAAGGTGGCCTGGGTGACGAGTCAAAATGAGATCAGGCTGGAATGGCTCATTTAGGTACAGGTCAAAAGCTAAGTTTGGTAGGGTTGACCAGCAAAAACCTTTTTGTCCACTTTTTTGGAGAATAATACATAAGCAAGCCATCCAACTATTCAACCTTTTTCAATAATGACACCCGATTATTGAAATTACTTTACAAGCCACCCGAGTATGTATTCATTCGCACCAAATCCGGAGAAAAGATGCTGGATCATAATGATAACACTTAAACTTTTTGAAAAAAGAAAACACTTTTGGTTACTCTTTTTTACTATATGATGTAAAAATTATCAACGGTCAAACAACGTTGAAAGTGATTTTTGTCATTTAGCATGCTTTTCATTGGATTTGGTTAAACAAAACCACATTACATACTTGGGTAGCATATAAAGTAGTTTGAATAGTTTGGTGGCCTCCTCAAACATTACCCCTTTTTTAATGATAATCAATGTGTTAATTATGGGTACATAAAACAATACTATTACAAAAATAATTGAAATCTTTAAATAAAACGATCGAAGAGGTGGTATGCATTAAAAATTAACTTTGGACGACTTTCAATCCTTTTGACACGTTCCTTGTTTAGCTAATATTTTTAATTTTAACTCGTTTTTGAGATAAACACAACTCAAATTCTCATTCATAAGTAAACACGTCAAAATTGTCACCTCTACAAGATTCCCTGTCATGGGGTAGTTCCCATGCACAGCTTTTTGGAAAAATAATTATTAGAATAACATTAGCATTAATTTTGGTCCACGATTTTCTTCTACTTTACTATTATTATAGGATATCTCAGATATTTTAGATATGATCAAATTTTCGTTTAGGAACAGAGGGAGCAGTAATAAGTAATTAAGTACGAGACGTGAAGGAGTTGTGAATGTAAAAGCTGATAGGAAAGAAGGTGGCTGACCTCGTCTAACTGCACGGGTTATGCTAGTTAGGGATCTGGAAGGCCTTGAGGGGGTCTGCAGTTGTCTCCTACAAGATATTTAATTGGTTTTATCAAGCATAAATTTGTTATCTAAACTCAAAGTAAAGTAATAATTATCTCAGGGTAAAAAATATCATATTTACACAAAGAGTCCAAATTCTTTTGCTGAGTTAGCCACAGAACTTGTTTTGCATTTTCATTAGATTTTTAAAATCATTCAGCATTAAAAGTAAGAAACAAAAGAAGTTTTAGAAATTCTCATCAATATTATTCAAAGTTTTGAAATGCATGTTTTGTTCTGGGAAGTGAGGCAGATGAAATGTTTTCTATAAAAAAATAAATTTTGATGTATAATAGATCAGCTATCAAAATTGTTCCACCTTTTTCCAGTTTTCCATAGTATTTTATTCCATTATAAATCAGATATCAAAATTATACCTCATTGGGTTCTTGCTAGCTTCCAGGGTAGTTGCTTCAGTACTGCCCGGATGGCAGCCAAAAACACGGAATAAGTTGCTGAAATCATATTGATTTGACATGTGAGTGGATGGCCAAAAGGAACAAAAAGACTATGAATAAAGGTGATAAAATGTACCTGTAAGAACCAGTTGCTACACGCTGGCCATCACCACTCAGACAGCACTCAAATTTATCGAAAATAGAATCATTTTCATATAGATCACACAACTGAAAATTAATCAATTCTACATCAGTGATCTCAAAGCTAAAGGAAAATTAGCAACAGAAGGGTGGTTAAAAGTTGATAAAAAGCATACCTTAGGTCTTAAATATTCATGGACTTGAAATGTAGAGACTGGGCCAGAGTCCATGTTGATATCCCATAACTGCACAAAGTGGCTAGGGTTTCAGAAAAGTACAATTTATACTCAAAGAAGGGTCATAATTGTAATATAAATATGAGGGATAAGGCGTGTGGAGGCCACCAAAATACTCATTTTTACCATTAAGGCCACCCGTATATTAAAGCTATCATACATGCCACCCATGCATCTTGAGTTATTCATACCAATTTTGACCAAATACAAGCCAAATGATGTATACGCCCTTCCAAACCTTAAAAGGCAACGGTTTTAACCTAGAATCTGTTTGACACCTCATAGTGACAAGAAGAAAATCAAGACAATGTAACAAAAGGATCGAACAAAATCACCGTAACAGCCTTGAGATAGCGACAAAAGAAATACTGCACAGGCATAACACCTATAACAAATGGTCAACTATCACAACAAGAGGTGGCGATTTCACCCTATCTTCTTATGAACCGGTCAATTGGGGCTGTGTTTCATCTCAAACGGGTCAAATGTATTGAAAGTCACCCAAATCTATTTTTGTAGAACACAAATATACATCCTCCAAAGACATCTTGTTTAAATATTCAGATTACTAGTGAATAAATAACTTTTATTCATAGTTAACACATTAATTTTTTTTGTCAAAGTTAATCTGGCCCAGCCCGTTTCAACTGCACTTAAGATGATCTGTTTCAACCCGAACCGTTTTAACCAGCCTATCTTGCTACCTCTAGTCGTGGATATTAGAGTGTTTGACCATATTATGCCACGTTAGATTCACCTTTGCAGATAGGACTAGGATAAAGGAAAGATACCACGAAGATATATAACGACTATAAGAGATGTATGAAGGAGCCTGCAACCGAACTCCAGTTGGCGACACAAAGTTCTTCCTAGTAGAAAGAGGGTTACACCAGGAATTAGCCCATACCTTTTTGCGGTAATTTTCAACAAGTTATCACGAGGGATCCACGGGAGCATCCCATGGTACATATTATCTGCCGATGACATTGTGATAGTCTCAGAGGCGACAAGAGAGTTGAATAGCAGCCTAGACCAATGGAGCGCATGCTTAGAAGCGAAAGGTCTAAGAATTAGTGGACATAAGACTGAATACCAAGGGTATCAATTCAAGAACAAAAGCAATTAGGGTGAGGAAATATATATTGGGGATCAGATTTTGCACCCTAAGAAGACTTTTAAGTATTTGGGCTCCATGTTGCATAGGACAAGGAAGATAGATGAGGATGTGACCCACTGTATAAAGGCGGAGTGGGCAAAGTGGAGAGCGTCAACACGTGTGACAAGACAGTCTTGATCATAGTTGTTAATAGCGCCAAATAGTGCCGCTATAGCGAATAGCATAGCGTAGTGCTAGGTGACTGCTATTAAGCATATAGCGGTAGCGATGGCATTTTGGTAATATTTTTATTTTTTTATTTTCTTAACCTTTAATTACTAATATGAAGATTTAGATGATCTTTGATTTAACTTATAATAGTTTAAGACTTGGTATTATATTTTGTTCTCTAATAT
>JAUEJL010128427.1:0-11425 GCA_032274825.1 Drosophyllum lusitanicum | reverse complement strand
AGTGGCAAATTCGCAACACCACAATCTACCATTGATGCCGAAATTAATGCATGCTTGAACGCATTAGAGAAAATGAAGATTTATTACCTGGACAAAGAAGAAGTAACTCTAAGAACAGATTGCCAGGCTATAAATAGCTTCTACCAAAAAACTAATAGCAACAAAGCATCAAGAGTTAGATGGATTAGGTTCCAAGATGCCATCACAGGCACCGGTGTCAAAATCAATATAGAACATATTGATGGAAAGCAGAATCTGCTAGCAGATAAACTATCAAGGATAGTAACATGTTTTCTTGCAGGATGTACAGAAGAGATGACGACGTACAACCTGAAAGCAGCAGCCGCCGTGGAAGAAGCACTGACAGCAACCAACCAAAGCTCGCATGGTATCTCACCAGTGAAGGAGAAGAATTGCTTAAAGAATCTTGCCCTGATCTCAGACCAGTGTCATCGGAAATTACAAGAACAATGTGTGTCAACGAACTTGGAGGAGAATACAAAAGGATTCAGAAGCAGGCCAACACAATCCCCATTAACTCCCTCACAAGAAATGCGCTCGTATCCTCAGCCCATCAAATGGAACTCGGGGCAATCAAAAGGGCCATATCTTCAATGGAAGAATTACAAGCTATCATGCGTTACAAGGCCCAAATCTGCTATGGAAAACGGGGATCAGACAACTGGTACTCGGACATTTGGCCCGGAGTCCTGGCCCAATACAACAAGATCAAGGAAATCTTATCGGACCTTAGCAAGTTCAAAGAGGAACAGTGGAGGTACCCGGTCTAAGGCCCATTACAAGCATAGCCCGATCCATGGAACACTTCTAGAAACTGACGACTGCAATGACGACATAGACGAATTATTGGTGGACCCTGGAATAGACGACCACTTTCTAAAAGCAACGAAGGTCATCCGTCCAGATCCACTTTATCCTTGCATGCGGAGGGCCCGCATCTAGAAGATGTTCCCTGTATAATTATGATAGTCTCGGCCAACTGTATGTTTAGCAATAATGGCCCGAATATCCCAAAGCATATGCTCTGGTTTATTCCTCGAATATGCTTTTCCTTTTTGCCTATATAAGGCTGTTGTGTTTTATGTTTAAGATCATCAATCAATCATCCTTGTAACATATTTTCTTTGTAAGCAAGCTTCCGCATTAATATAAAGGTTTGTCATAAATCTATTTTTAAGCTTTTAGTATTTACAGTTTTTACCTTGAACTGTATACTTATCATTAATCTTGGGAAATTATTTACGTTTTCTTTTGGTATCGCTTTTGTTCATAGTCAAGTCAAAAACAACAAATTGCCCTTGTTTTTTTATTTATTAATTTATTTTAGTTTTAATTCGATAATATTTGACGTTTAAATAAATAATTAATGATTATTGATTAATTAGTTAATGATGATATAAAGTGTATAAAATTGGAAATTTGACTGACCCTTCTCTACCAAGTATTTAAAATTTCTTATATATCTTTATTCCTTAATAAACTAGATTAGATGTTCGCTTAAAATAATAAATATTTAGAAATTAATAAAAATATATTAAATAATTATAAAACACAAAAAAATTAAGAATTTAATAAAATGGTGACAAACGGCGTCAACATCCAGATTATTGGTGAAAGCATCGATGCAAGGGGTAGCGTAGACATGACAACAAAAATACGATATTTTATTTTTAAAAAAGACATCTATAAAATATTCGCTAATAATTTTGATTCAAATTAAAGTCAAAACTAAATATTGATCAAAGAAAAGTCAGATTTTTATTTTTAAGTTTTTTCAAAGTTGATGGTTTAGAAGGTGTTTGTTTATTGTTAAATGAAACCATTTTTCAACACTGAATGAAAACATTTTTCAGCGTTGAATGAGTCGTTCAGTATTTAATGTGTTTGATTGTCACTCTGAATAAGGCTTTGCTGAATAAAACAAAAGAACACTGCTAAATCATTTCATCTTAAAGCACCTTCTAAATCATTAAACACCTAATATTTTACCCCAATACTCTTTTCACACGTTGCCTTGTTAAACAATTATATCTTATAATATAATAAATCACTGTTAAGATTAATTAATAATTTACATCATTCATATTATTTATTTAGAACCTTTATTAAACAACATATCATATTTAGAGACAGTTTATACAAAGCCTTTAAAATATTCAGGTCATAAAATCATTCGATGCTTAATCATTATATTTTTACAAATAATCCCTTAATCTTTTATTTAAGTTTACTTTGTTAATTCTTTATCATTTACGTTTTTTATTTACATCAATTTATGTTATTTTAATACCTTCTAGCTCAGGTTTCAAACCACCACCTTCCGATTCTTTTTAGTTTTTACCAAGCATAACTTTGGTCATTTTACCGAACAGGAAGCAATTGTACAAGGTATTTTGAACAATATTCAAAATAAATTCACAATGATAATGTATGATCTTAGAACTACACGTGAGAGTAAAAACTAAGAACACACAGCGGATTTTTAGGTTTATGAAATACTTATCGAATTAGGGCATAATAACAAAGTATTTATACCCCTAGAGTATTTACAAAACTACCCTAAACTATTATCATATATAATACTAAACTATACTAAAATATATATTTAACACAATTTAAGAAACTAACATCATCTTAGGCCTTAGTCATGTAAAGCACACATATCATACAGAAGATACAAAACAGCTACAGCTACAGAGCATTCCCACTTTCAGAATACCAGCGCCAAAACAACCCAAAACATCATTCAAATTCTTTTAATCCAACTAAAAGACAGCAATAGGACTTCATCCATTCATTTCATTCAAATGCCAAGTTCCAAAAAGGTTGACTACAAACTACCCTAATCTCATACTGGAAAGTAGCCAAAAACCCCGCGTGTAAATACGTCTTTTTTTCCCGGGCAGAAGTCAAGGATAAATATACAACAAACATGTTTCTACATTCACTGATTGATATCTGGGGACTGAATCCAAGGAAGAAAGACAATATTACAAGAATGGGAGCAGCAGCCTGAGAAACAGAACAAGAGCCATGGCAGCTAGGGAGGATTTGGACAACAGTCTGGAAGATGCAGCAGAGAAACTTCCGGTAGGCCCATTAGCAGATGGAGGGAGTACTATGCTTGAGCTAGTTGATGGCACCACTGAGCCAGGAAGACCCCCAATCGGTGCGCCACCTAGCCCGGAAGGTGAAGGGGCTGGAGCATATGCCATGTCCACCATGGTTGGTGGTGCTATTAGTGGGGGAACTTGCTGTGGCCCTGCAACAAGTTTTACAAACCCAAAACACATCAATAACTATGCCATTTCTACCAAACAAAATCAAAACTTTATTTTACAAGTATATCTAATGGCTAATGTCGTGAAGTAACAACCTACTTTTCTCATGTTTGATTTTGCTGATCTTACTTGTTTTGTCTGTTTGGCTCATTTTGGTAAATTACAAACAGCTGAACCGGTTAAATTGTAATTTATTGTTACTAAGTAGCAACCTATTTTGTCGACTTGTCCGTTTTGGTAATTATACAATTTTTCCGACCTGATCCCATTTTGTTATATAAATTCAAAGTTCGTAAAAAGTGCCGATTGGATAGTGAAATATATAATTACCAAGACAGACAGCCGGACAGGAGATCAAATTAAGTTGCTATTTAATGACACTAAAGTACCAAAATAGCACATCAAGCTAATGTATAATTACCAAAATCGGAAAAAAAGGAAGTATAATTACTATAAGAGAGCAGTGAGAAAAGTATATTGTTCTCTTATAAGATTAGCGCTATATTTGAATGACCGATATTTAAATTTAAAATACAGGGTATAAGTAGCACAGCAGACCTACAAACAATTCCACATCTGAAATAGCTTCTAAATTTTCAAGATTACTTTACCTGGGCATCGTGGTTGAAGTGAATTTGACAACCTGCAGAATAAAAACCAGAGCAAAGTGAAGGCTATCAGAAAGAAAGATCTTTGAGACCAAACAGATTAACTTATATCTTTAGTCCCTCGGCCCTCGGTTGAATGAAATTGCACATTTCAGTCAGCATGTAAGTTTTAGGAATATGTTCAAGTTCAACGGTTCCACCAGTATGAACAAACCGTCTAAAATACCCATCAGCAAATGACAAATTGAGGGGGGTATCATAACAACCAGCAAATATAGAAATCTGAAATAGAAGGATTTTAAGAATACATACGTTGAGATTATCGTTCCATTGACAAAGCCACCATAACTGCAAGAAGTCACATTGCAGCCAGCACTGCTCTGCTGAACCGTAACATTTCCAAGCATGAGGTTGCTACCTTTGCATTGCATGCTAGAACATGAAACTGATAATGAAGCTGGTTGGCAATATAACCTGCACCAAAACCAAACAAGATAATGATGAATCTATAAGAAGTTAAGAACCCTTTTTTCAGCAATCATATGAATTATAAATAGTTGTCTTCTTTAACTAATCACCTGCTCCCTGGTGTGCAACTACATTGCACACAATGATCTGCTGTGATGGCATAGCCTCCATTGGGTACAGACAATGCATAATCTGATGCATATCTTGGGAAGTTTGAGGCACAAGCTGAAAGTAACCCGCAAAATAAATCAATTCCTAAAAAGTAGTAATATGCAATAAATATTAAAGAAAACTTTCACCTAATCACGATCAAGAAATCTATATTTTCATATATTATTGTTATTATTATAAATCATTAATTACATGCTCTTTCCATCCAAATAGAATTCACTAACTTTTATTTTGGGAAGTGTGATATTAGATGCAATATTCCTTTTTAAGCAAAAGTTTTGGAACCAAGAAATGACCAGTTTTCTTATTATTATCATTGTAAAACACTAAAACTATTAAAGTTACCTATAAGGCTATTTACAACATTTGAAGAATAAAATCTGTTGTCAAATGTTGCAACCAGAGAGATAAAGGGAGTAATTATTCACTAATAGGATTCATGATATTTTACATTAACAAAGACGTGATCAGCAGGTGTAGAAAAGGGTGTTGACTGTTGACACATGAAAACTTATAATAACCCATTTTGCACCCACACGACTACAGTTACTTCTTTGTAAAATGTTCTGCAAAACCTCGGTCTCTCTTCATAGACAATTCCGACTCCCTCCTACACCCAAGTGACAGAACTAACGAATCTCATAACTAGAATGCAGGAAGATAAATACTTTAAAATTAACCTTAAAAGTTCAGAGAAAAGCATTTCCAAACTCGAAATGACAAGTAAATACCAAGAAAAGGTGAAAGGTAGATCTACAAACACCAAAATGTACTCTGAAGTTAGAAACCATCTCCCAACCTTTCGAGTAAAAGAGATAAAAAGGGGCTTTCTTTATTCAAAAGACACAAAATCTTCATTATTAGTATTCAAGCTTCTGTAGATCAATACAAGCAAATCTAGCATCAATTTTCTTAAAAACAGCACAAACTATACTCCCTTTATCAGTTAATACCATCAACATTGCAAGACGCCTCATAAATTAATTTGGGAAAACATTCTAGCTGAAATGACCTTTTTACCCATTTTCATCCTGACAACTATCTATGTTAAGCTTTTAGTCCTAGAAATTCCATTTTCATCTGCAGTAATATAGATGACATTAATTTTTAAAACACTCTAGAAGCAGACTAGCAAAGAGCCATTAAACAATCAGACTCCGTAATTTACAAAATCTCTAGTAGCTTTCCTAACTTCACACTGTATTCCCTTCCCCTGTCTTAATATTCGAACGCTTAAAAATCATAATCATAATCAGTTGCATCCAACTGCTCAAAACTGATAATTGGGACATCAATCAGTTTAATGGCATGCCCAAAAACCACCTTAACCAAACATCATACTTTCTAAAAATGTGAAATAAGAACAACGTGGTTGGCAGGTTTTATGGAAAAAAAAGGCCCCCCCCCGGGGGGAAAAGGAGGGGGGGTAGGAAGCTAGCAAACACAATGCCTATTTTCGGGCATTTTCCCCACTACTACCGTGTTCTTTTGAAAGCATATTGGTTGGTTCATCATTAGCAATCAAAATTTTAAAACAAATGCAAAACAATATTTCAAAAGAAAGCCAAAAAAACATCTTTTCTTTTAACTGAATTGTTACCTGATAAAGGAATAGCAAGAATATCGCCATCCTCAATGGCTGCATTCCCCAAAGCATTAACACCCATAAGATCCGTCGTTGTCGTCTTATACCTCGCCGCGATACCCGCCAGCGTATCCACCGGTTTCACCACATACGACAAATAAATCGCCGGCAAAAAATTATCTGTTCCATTGAAGCAAGTGCAAGGCAAAGGCACCACAAGATTCTGGCCTACATCAAGTACAGACGGATCCGAAATCGAATTAGCCTCCTTAATCTGGTCAGCCGACACGAGCCCCCCGTAGACGGCGTCAGCGATGTTCGACAAGGTATCAGAAGGTCGAGTTTTGTAATGTGTCGCGACGGATTTACGAATGCCGTCGACGCAAGAGCAAATAATGGGAATTTTGAGGAATAATTGCGATGGTAAGATGTGGGATTCGACATCGGGGTAGGAGATGTCTATGGAGTTAGCTGAGAGAAGAAGAATAGGGTCGATTTGAAAAAGGGCGGCGAGTTCGGAGACTTTAAGGTCAGTATAGAGGGTGTAGCCAAGGAGTGAGTTACAGGAGTCGTTGTTAGAGCAAGGTTCGATTGTTGATTTGGGGGTCACGCTGGCGACATTAAAGAGGAGGAGCACGGCGGCGATGAGGAGGAAATCGACGGTGGTAGGTCTTGTGGGCGGCATTTCTGGGGGGAAATTAGGGTTTTTTAGAGATTTGCGTTCATGAAATTTGCAGAGAGGAGAGTGGGGTTTGAGGGTACTCTGACGAGAAAGTGAGCTGCTGCTGCTGTTTGTTGTAGCAAAAAGATGGTGGACTCTTTTACAGAGCAGATATTTACCAATTCAGAGTGGAGTGCATGCCTTGATGCACGTTTTACAAATTCTAACTAATGTAACTGTGGATTCTAATTATTATTGTTCTGGAAAGTTACTTCAAAGAATATGAATTAATTTCTACTTTCTAGTGTGTTGTGCACTTGAGCCTGTAAAATAAAATAAGATAAAATTCAAATTATGTCAAGTTGAGCGTGATTTTAAAATCGTAGTAGCTTTTTGTCCAATAAGTTTTTTTTTATATATATAATTATATTAAAAGTGATTATTATATAACTAAGAAAAATAACTATTTTGACAAACTCTCTGTAATTATAATCAAATTTTGAAAAATAATTGGGAAATTGTTGCAAAAGGATTGTTATTGGAAGCAAATGTATAACTATCAAATCAAATACTAAATATTTGATTATTATCTAATTCTCACTATTAATTAGACCTTGTTTGGTGGGGGAATTGAAGGGAGTCAGGGGAATGGAATATTGAAATCACCTTTTTACATAGTTTTGTTTACATAATATTTTCTACGAAAAATCATTAAATTCACCACCAAATTTGTTCTGGTTCCTTCTTCTTAACCATTGCCGCTATTGAGGATTTCATCTTTCGTTGTCTAACGCGCTCAATGTCACAAGGTATGGTGTCTTTGTACCACGTGTCACCGTTGTCATTATCAACATCGAGGTCATCATAAACAAACAAAAACCTTACACAGCCGAACTTAGGGTGTTAAACCATGAGGATTGTTCGTCACTTAATTAATTAGGACTTCTTTGATGAGTTGCTTCATTTCTTCAATTTTACTTATTGTTTAGTGTTAATCCATGATGAGATGTTAATCGATTGCGTTCATAGGTTTTTTGGATGAGTTTGAATCTGTTTTGCTTATTGTTTAGTGTTAATCTCACGATTTTGGTTTATTAAATTACTTATTACATGCTAGCTTTGATCGAGTAATGACAATTTATAGTCAAAGCTAAGTGCATTAATGACCAAAATTAACGGGCTAAAAAAGATCAAGATTCTTTAATTTATAAATAGATAGTCAAAAGTTGGCTAGATATATAATTAAAAATGAATATTAAAGTGTTTGGTAGGTGACCCATAACATTTTATTTCTTTACTCGATCGTATTTTTTTTCACATAACTTTCATTTGTCAATCGATGTATATATCCTTAAGAGTCTTTTCACTCACACTTTCCACTCTTTTCTTTTTCTTTTTTAATTTATAATTTTTTTTAAATAGCTTATATATTTATTCAATACTCGCATTGCGCGGGTACTTACATATATATATATGGAAAAGTTCATTTGAAAACCATTTTTCTTGCGATAACCGTGAGAACCAATATTAGCCGTTCAATTTTTCCTCCTTCAATTCCATCGCCCACCCATGAATTCATTCCATGCATCTTATCATACTCTATCCCAAATAAATGACTAAAATTAGTTATTGTGGTTCTTGCAATAATAATGATTCTCAAATAATTGTTTATTAATTTACATGAACATTTTCTCACGTGTCAAATGAAAGGTTTTTAAATCATTGGATCATTTTTTCATATTACATCGGTTTAATTTATATATGAAGTTTTGATATATATAGATATATACATATATATATAACGTAAAATAATAAATTCTTTTACCGAATAAAAATCAAGTCTTGAATAATTATTTAATTTACGAGCGAGTATCGTATCGTATCTAATTAATAATCAAAGGGGAGATATATTATATATATGATGATGATGATGCGGGAGGTATCAAAGAAGCTGCTAACAATGTGCATGTTGTAAGAAAAGGATTGCTTGTGCATTGTTGGGGGAATATTTGTTGTCCTTTGATATACATACATAACTTATTATATATATTCTAACCCTTTATTTATATCAACTACATTGAATTGATTAATTCTAAAATACACTCGTTCATTTATTAATAGTTAGATTAAGGTATTCTCCTTCTCTCTATAAGCCCAGGGTTCAAGCCTCTTCATGAATATAGATAAATTCTATCTTTCAGCTATATTGTTATTTTTAGTTTTAGATCTTTCATTTTGTTTTCATTGCTAGATAAGTTTGATTAAATTCTAGTTTAAATCAGGTGTAATTTATGATGTCGAGAATGATGAATATCTTCGGCATGAGGAAGATGAGAAAGAGTCAACCGATTTTTTCACTCAACCATCTAGGTCCTTTCTAATTGGAAAAAGGTTTCATGATGCGAATATAACGGATAATTTCTATAATGAATTTCTAGATGTCTTGGTATTAGAAAACATTACAATAATAGACATGTGGTCACAAATGAAATATACCGACACATGTTCGTTTGTAACAAACAAGTCTACAAAAATGTACGTTAAGCGAACAACAAATGATGCGAAACACCACTGTGTTAAGCGGACAGGGTTTAAGGTCATGATACAAGTGACTTTGTCAAAGCAATGATTGTGGGTTATTGACAAGTTTGATGATGAACATAATCACCCTTTATGATCCGTCACATGCACCAAAACAATAGTCTCACAAATTATTTCATCGTTTCAAAGAATGTAGTGATCTCGTAACTCCGTTGTCAATTACATGGTTGAAACCCGGTGAAATAACAAAAATAGTGAATGCATATAGAGCTAGCCAAAAGAATAAGCTAACAAGAGTTCGGTGTTTTACTATTGTAAGTGGAGAAAGGAAAGTTAACTTAGGCAAAGAGTGTCGTGGAATTATCATGCATTTTCAAGCGAAAGCTTAGTTAAATAATGATTTTTAGTTCATAATGGACTTGAGTACCGATGGTACATTTAGAAATTTGTTTTGGTGTGATGGTAGTCTAAATTGATGTTTTAGTTTTTGATGTGACTTATAGGACAAATGAATTTAGCTTGCCATTTGTTCTATTGTCTGAGTTAATCACCATGGTAAGTCAATCTTGTTTGGAGCAACACTACTGGAAAACGAGAGCGAGACAAAATTCATGTGGTTGTTTAAATAATTTCTAAAATGCATGCATGAGTGTCACCAATTTCTCTTATTACTGACCAAGATTTGGCTATGTGTAAAGCAATTGGCAAGGCTTTTCCACAAACAAGACATCAATTTTGGGCTTGGCATATTCAAAGCAATTTCACTTATTTTATAACTATTTTAGAAACCTTCGAAGAACCTAGCCTTGATGTTCTAGAAACCGGTTGAAAAGATTCCCTGTAATATGATTTACTTGCCTGAAAATCTTGCGTATGGGTGTTTCCGAAGGGGGCTGCACATCGAAAAACCTTTTGATCTGCAGCGATGTCTTCTATCTTTTGCTCTGGAACTCGATGGTTATCGGTGATCAAATCGTAGTCAAAATCGGAATTGGGATCGAGCCTTGGGCTCTGATACCATGTTCGATAGTATTAGGGAGGGAGGAAACGATAAAAGGTGTGTGAATTTGGCATAGTTATAAACTAACAGTAAGAACAAGACACAGGTATACAAGAAATCGAGATGCTTGCACTGAACTTGGATTAACAAAATGTATGTACGTACATCAAATATATATATAGTAGTGGTGGCGGCAGTTTCTGTCGGTAACCGCATGCCACCCTGACGGCAGTTTATAGTGGTGGTTACCGTCGGTGGTGGTGGCCCACGGTGGTGCTGCCCACTCATCCGACCCACATAACATAACTATTACATAATAATAATATTTAAATAATGTACCAAATTAATGTATCAAACTAAGGTAAATATGATAATTAAAAAGAGGTCCAACACTTGCTACTATATATAGGAAGTATATGTATATGACGACATTGTACTTTAATTTGGTCTGCAGCTTCTTATTTAATTAATTGTGAGAAATGCTATAGGCAAATTGAGGCTACAATATATAGCCAATTATATATTACTAACATGGTACCCGCGTAATGCGGCGCTGACGAATAATTCCTACTCGAATTATTTCTTTCGTAACATATCCATTTTCTTTCTCATTTTCTTTTATTTTCTTTATTTCTTTATAATCTATTAATTCTATTATTAATATTTAAAATAACTTTTCAAGAACAATTAAATAAGAAAAAAAACTATACTTATAAAATATGTAACGACCCGAATATTATAATAATATTATTATTGAGAAATGGATATTAGTTTCGACATTCAACTTGTTAATAATAATAATGGAGTATTATTATTTAAAGGAAAAGAAAAGAAAAATAAAAAGAAATCGAAAATCTGGAAACCGGAGAACGCGACGCGTTCCAGGTTGAGTGTGTCAGTCTGTTGCGTGTGTCAGGCAGTTGCGTGTGTCAGGCAGTTGCGTGTGTCAGTTTCTGCATGGTACAGAACGCGACGCGTTCCCTTCTCGGACGCGACGCGTCGGCCAGAATTTTGGGTCTATAAATACAAGCTCATCTCCATCCGATTTTCACACACACACTTCCACCATATCGCTACTCTGCCCAAATT
>JAUEJL010128416.1:0-11427 GCA_032274825.1 Drosophyllum lusitanicum | reverse complement strand
TCCAAAACTCTATTGCATGTGTAGTGTTTAGTGATGATAATTAATGTTACAACCCACATAAATTATGCCCAAAAAATACCCCACATAAAATTCGGGTATTTATTAAAACTACCTGAAACCCGAATACCCGGATTATTATTCGGTTCGGTTATCGGCTATATTTTCTAAACAAAAATACTCGAATATCCCGAAACCCGAACAACACCCCTAGGACCCACCTCCCTGCACCCCCTGTCTTTGAGTTGAGGTGCTGATCATGATGCGGTCGTCCTCTTCCCATTATGATTACTCTTACGCCTATCATTGACGTGAATGGTTCAGAAACCAGAGGGTGGGTTGTTAGGGGTCCTTTTTCTTTTCTTTTACATCTACAACGAGGGAAAATGAAAAAAGTGGTTTGCGGTCGGTACTATGAGGTATTCTTGGCGGGGAAAGGAAAAGGGAAAGGAAAATTATATGATGCTAAGGTGGCATCCTCGGTGGTCCAAGATGATAGGATACTTGATATATTACATTTGTTATTCATAGTACTACACAATTCTAACTACTACACAAACAATATTTATTACTATATCTACAAATCAAATAGTCTATCATCTTGTATACCAACCATAGGTATTGATCAACATGTTTTTTCATCACTAAGTTGCAATATTAAAAACACAAAGATATATAACGAAAACTTGTAATCGCGGTGTTTGAATCAGATTCACGTAAAACTTCAAGTTCTTAAATTCTATCCATTTGATATAAAAAGGTGATGATTTGTACATAACAATTTGTTGTCACACACAACAATTATAATTTTAATACCCCTATAATCTCACTATCTTTCATTCTTATACAAACATTAAAGAGTATTATGACCATAACAACTACTAATTATTACATGTAAAAAAACCCGTCGTGTATGCCGATACAAAATTTACAAAATCACCCCTTCTGGTCTCCGGAGTGCAAGCAAAACTATATAAATAAACTACAGAGCAACGTGTCAATTCTCCACGTGTCACTCTTACCTAGCTTTCGAATCGCCGGCAAAGCAATACCTGCTCTCCCACCACCACACCACACCACACCCTCTCCTTCGCGTCCCTTTCAATTCCCTCACCTCAATCATCGCCTTCATTTTCGCATTTCCGATCTCCGATCACCGTTGCCGAAAAAAGGTTTCTAGTAATCTCACCATATCGATCGAGACCCTGCTTTGGTCGGTAGGGTTTCATCTCAATCGATACATTGTGTGTTGTTTTTTAGGATCATAAGACAATAATGAGTTTTCAAGACATTGAAGCTGGTCGCCCGCTCAATTCCAGACGTGGGGGCTACAGCAATGGCATCAGAAAACAGGATCCGACACAAGCTGTTGCTTCTGGTATATTCCAGATCAATACGGCTGTCTCTACGTTTCAGAGGCTTGTAAATACCCTTGGTACTCCTAAAGACACTCCTGAGCTTCGAGAAAAGCTGTACGTTTGATTCAATCTTTTGTGCTTTACTTTCTATTTGATTATAATATTTAGGGTTACGACTTAGAAATTGAGAAGAAATCTGCGTTGAAAGTGTTCGTTTTTTTAAGAGTACTTGATTGATCTGTTTCACCTGCTGTAAATTTGATTGGTGTATTATTATTCCTTGATTGCTAGTATCTTATTGCCTTATGGGATTCAACCCGATGAACAGGTGTCTGCATTGTCTAATACTGTAGTGCATATATAAGCAATGCACTCTTTATGGTTAGCCCGGCTTATTTTTTTTCTGCTTATTTTTTGAATTACGAGCTTATTGTGTCTTAAAATAAGAAGATAAGCCGAACTTATTAGAAGCTCTTGATAAGCTAAAACAAACACCCTTAAAGTGCAATAATGTTGTGGTTTCTCTTTACGCATACTGCTAGGGAGTGAGAATGCCTTTTGTTACTTCACTATTATCAATTTGGGTCATTTGTATGGTTGTTATATCAAATGATTTTCTTGGTGACTATTACACTATTGTTCTTTGTTTTCACATGGAGGTTATTCAAATTGCAGGCACAAGACCAGACTACATATCGGGCAACTGGTGAAGGATACTTCAGATAAACTTAAGCAAGCAAGTGAAACAGATCATCGTGCTGATGTTAGTGTAAGTGAACACCTCTTTCCAACACATGGACACAGACACTTTTGATTACTTTTAACCCATAATGAAGTGCTTGTTATTTCGATGTGGAATCATGTAAGTTTTCTTTGTTTGATCAAACCATATGCATATACTCGAGCATAACCTTCGTTTGCTATTAACTATTATCTTACTAGAGTTGGTTGTCTGATCAGATGTGACCCATGTTTATTATCTTTTTCTTTGTGTTTCCTTGTGGTGGAATCTTTCTCTTTTGTGCAGGCAAGCAAAAAGATCACAGATGCTAAACTTGCAAAAGATTTCCAAGCAGTTCTAAAAGAATTTCAGAAGGCTCAGCGGCTTTCGGCTGAAAGGGAAACTGCTTATGCACCTTTTGTTCCTCAAGCCTCTCTTCCTTCACAGTAAGTTGCAATGGAACTGTTAATTGCAAAACAAGGTTTAGAAGTTTCTTCAACTGTACATACAAAAAAAATGTAAATCATTCCTACTTTCATTTCCTTTCATTATATAATTGTATCAAAGCTATTTCATATTTTAGAGCAAACAGTAAGTTTTGTTAGATGTACAAATTAAGCTCTTTTAATTGGCAGACTTTTTCTAGCTAATTATTTTACTTTATGTCCAGTGATCCATCCAGTGAAGTAGATGTAAGCTCGGACAGGAGTCAGGAACAGCAAGCTCTTCTCATGGAATCTAAAAGGCAACTCTTCTAAAACTCTGTCATGCTAATTATTACTTTTTATAACGTTAGATCTTTTAGAAAAAGTTATCTCATGTCACTTGTGTTGCAATCTCGATTTGTTTTATGCAGGCAGGAGGTTTTGCTGTTGGACAATGAGATTGCATTTAATGAAGCTATTATCGAGGAAAGAGATCAGGGAATACAAGAAATTCAGAACCAAATCGGCGAGGTAAATGAAATATTCAAAGATCTTGCTGTTTTGGTCCATGAACAAGGAGCCATGATTGGTAAGGATATCTCTCATTTCACTTTTTACTTTTAACCTTTTTAAGAGCGTGTTGCATTATGCCTCAGTAACTTTTTGTCAGATGATATTGGCTCCAACATTGAGAATTCTCATGCTGCGACTACACAAGCAAGATCTCATCTTGCTAAAGCATCAAAGAGTCAAAGATCAAACTCTTCCATGGTAAAGTTTTGTGTTAATTTCTTAATTTGTTGAAAATGGATTGATGAATTTGGTTTATAACATCTTCTAATATCTGAAAATTCTGTATAGTATGGCAGCTAACATTTAAACTTATGAGTGGTTTTATCATAAATTAAATTACAAATGTATTATCTTTTAGAGTACATTATTTTATTGGTCCTTTAGGGATATCTCTTTGGAGTTTGGACACATTCAATCCTTTAGTTTTTGAAATGACGCTCATAGTTCTTCATTTAAGATTTTTGCACTCGTGGTCCTTATAGGCAACATCTGTCAATTCTTTCTGTTAAAGCCCCTCACATGTAGTCCTTTCTTGTCTTTGTGTGTATTTCTTAAAAAAAAAAAGACCTTCCCCCCTGTCAAACCTAGCCAACAGACACTAACATTCTCTCTCAGTCTCTCGTTCTCTCTCTTCCCCCGTCAATTGCTGCTCGTTTCCTCGTCTGCCAAATAAACAGATTCAGAAAAGAAATCTGGGGATAGTTGTGAAAGAGAAGCATATAATCATATATGGTGGTGGTTAAAGAGAAGGATCCCTTCTAAAGCAAGAGAATCATCGATGGCAGCAGAGATGGTGGTGGTTGAGAAAGCAGCAGAGATGGTGGAGGTATCTACAAGACTGAATTTTTCTTTAATTTGGTTAGCCAAATGGGGTTACTGATTGTTTTTGTTGTGATCTCATCATCTGAAGTTTCTTCTTTTGGCATTTCCCTCCCTGGTAGGTGGTTTCGTGTGCT
Organism: Drosophyllum lusitanicum; assembly: GCA_032274825.1. Classification (NCBI taxonomy): domain Eukaryota; kingdom Viridiplantae; phylum Streptophyta; class Magnoliopsida; order Caryophyllales; family Drosophyllaceae; genus Drosophyllum; species Drosophyllum lusitanicum. The sequence continues at coordinate 7,397 of JAUEJL010128416.1, read as the reverse complement.
TTGTTCTCAACTCTTTTTGACAAGTTCATCCTGTACCCAGAAACTCTCCCTGAATTTTAGGAATTTTTGGGTTCCAATTTTTTCTTTACGTTAGTTGAATGTCTAGATGTACTTCAGTGACATTAGAATTCTTGAAATTTCAAAACGACATCTTGTTTAAGTTTAAGAGCTTGTGGGTTTGAACTTGAAATCCCAAAATGTCAGGAAACGAGAATGGAGATCCCACAAGAATAACAATTAGACTGGAGTAAGAAGACTGTTTTGACCTCATGTGCAAGGTACATGAGGGGTGGTACAGTTAAAGGGTGGTTTAATAAAGGACCTTCCGAGTGCAAAAAACTTAAATAAAGTACCACCAATGGCATCTTGAAAACTAAATGACTGAATGTGTCCAAAGAGATGTATATAAAGGACCAACGAAGTAATTTACTCTAGCTTTTATCTCCTGTGTCCTATAATAAATGTAAACTATTCTCATTTTGGTTTCTCGAATAACAAATATAACATTTTTCTTTCTTTAGTAGTATTCATAACTGATCGCCTCTTTGGCATTTAGCGCCAGTGCCAAGATTTTAAGTGACCTTGATTCTGTTCCACAGGTTTCCTCATTTTTGTCATTGTTGATGGGTAGTTTGGATATTAGTAAAAATAAATCAAAGCCACCCTGTCACTATACACTTTATCTTATTACATTTTGTCTTCAAGTTCTTACTGTGCTTATCAGTTTGCATTCTTTTGTGCAGACTTGCTTGCTTTTGGTGATTCTGGGAATTGTCCTCCTCATTGTGATCATAATTCTAGCAGTTTGAGACCCCCAACATATGACCATATAAATAAATCAAGACTTGTTTAGGGGATGAATCGAAACCTCAAGATGGCCGTTTTAAGCATCTGTGTTTATTCTAAGCATCCCACCGGTATCTGGTTTTTTCGTGCCGTGAATTGTGTCCGTTTCCATGGAGTTTTTGTAAATCTGATAATCTGTTTCGTTTGTTGATATTTATATGCTTGTGAAAAACAAAAGCTTGACCACTTCCTACCTGCGTTAACATCACCTTTGGAAAGAGGGATTCATTTCAAACCACAACTACCTCATGTTTTTTTTGTTCAACTTTCTTGACAGCCAAGGATTAGTCGAGGTTGAATTTTTTTTTCTATACTTTATTCAAAGTGAGGTTCATGTTAGAAAGCACTAAATGGCTATGAATTCAATCTTGTGATATTCAATATGAATGTGCATATTAGATCACATAAGTGTATGGATTCCACTAAAAAAACATATATAACAATTTCTTGAACACTTCTGTTTTGATTCTTGCAATTGCAAATCTTTTTAATAATATTATAAATGGAGTAGATACAATCTCTATAGATTGCTGCAAAATCAGAAACATAAGAATTTAAAAAATTTATCAAGGAGATTTAAGAACTTTTTATCTAAAATAGAGAGGAGTTGGAAGAACTGATCAAACTAGTGCGGTGATTTTGCCTGCAAGGGGTGTGAATTTTTCTGGTGGCGATATTGATAACAGCGACAACAACGAGCGTAAGTAGATCGCCGGTGATGACTATGAAAACTTTAGGAGGGCAGGATAACCGTTTTAGGGATGTAGCAACTGGCATATTACATGTATTAAGAGGTTATTGAGATGTTCTTTGGGTCTGATTTAAAGGTCTCTTAACGAATCAAATTAAGATTCAAATTAAGGGGATTTATCCTGCCAACAACAGAGTTTTTTCGAAACAAAACAAATAAACGCATGTAACACAACACAACCTTATTTAGGAAATAAAAACGGACTTAACACAACATACATGTGAATAAATGATTTAGAATTGTCACAATCTCTTTTTTTGTCAAGTTCCAGCTTTTCATGTTATAAATACATTATGAGTACCTAAGTTAAATTCTGTTAGTTGCATGAACCCTTTACTCATAATATTTTAATACTTATCTTTTGTTGTATTTGACTTTTTAGACCCATCTTTTTATATATAGTAGAAAAACAATAATACAAATTTATGTTCACAAAAAGAAATTTATGAGAAATAAAAAGTGAATTTCAAAAGTCTATTGGAGAGATGATTTGTACATGACACTTATTTATCATACGTAACAAAAAATGTATATTTGTACCATTACACACTTGAACATCATAAAGGGCAAGATTGTTGTGTATGACAAAATAGAGTTGTGTACAATTTACCTCCATACACGATCCGCATAGTAACAGAACATTTAACGTTAGTACTGTAGTTTACCTTTGGCGTGTTTTCACTGAATTGTATCATGAACTATAGAGTTACAGGAGACAGAGATCAACATCTGTATTCACGACTGCCCAAATATGTTCTGTCACAACGAATGGCACAAGTTAAACATCACAACAAGTTACTACATGCTACAACAAATTGAATTTTCTCAGCTTTTCAAAAATTGGTACTTTGTTTCCATATAATTCTCTGCGTCCCACAAAAACGACCCAAAAGCGACCGCCTCGAGAACTAGCATTGTCAATCCCGAAAACGACACAGAAACCACTTCATCGTTAGCCGCACCTAATGAACCATCTTCAGAAATCTTAATATCAGGCCTTCCGAACAGAGCCTGAGTCTGCTTTTCTATCAAAGATATTGCCTCCTTAGATCTGATTGTTGCGTATCTCTGAAGCGTCTCTGCATCCAAATACATCACATATGATCTTAATCTATAAGATTTACCATCATCATCAGAACGCATAAACCCCTCATCATCAACATCATAATCAGGCTGGATCCGTATTAGTGAATCTGGGTCCCAAAATGGGCTTTGTGGGACTGGTGGGTCCATGAAACTTGCCTTCTCCTCCTTAAAACCTTCAGGAAGTGTGTTCATGGACCTCTCGAGTTGAAACCTCTCATCAACACGTTTCAAGAAGTAACCGTACATGATGGATGCAGCATATAGCTTTCCAAGTTTGATTTTGCTGATCTGGACAAGCGACTCCAAGGGGCCCACAAGGCGGTCCCCAAGAACAAGGGCTACATGGTTTTGTATCATCTCAAGTGCTTCTGCTGAGTGCACTGATTCCAATTTCATTTCTTGGTTTGGCCAGAAATCGACACGCCCAGTAGGATCAGAGGTTGCTGTTACTTTTGGGATCATCGAAATTTCTTTGTCAATGAATTTCTGAACTATCCAGCAATACATTATTTCTTCCAAAACCTTTTGTCTTTCCTTTTCCTTCACTTCAGCTATTCTCCTGAAAGTTGATGACTGCTACATATTATATTTCATATGAGAAGAACTCACAGGGTTGGTGTTTTTTGAGTACACACTCCAAAAAGAGTTCCCTTCCAAGGGCAAAATTTATTAACAGGGTGTTTGACATTGCATATCAAAAGTATTATCTAATTATTGTGTTTACATTGCAGATAATCAGTTTCTCATGTCTAGGTATAGTGAAACTGGTTCTAATTACTTAGGAGTAGAGTAATTAGTCCTGAATTTCAAGTTAAGACTTAAAGAGTAGTGGCAACAAAACTGATTCTAATTATATAGCTGTCATGGGTCATTTTAGATGTAAATCCTTATATAATCAAAATTTGTCAAACACTCAAATGATTATTAAAGATATAATCAATGTGGAGGCCACCCATGAATTCAAGTTCATTGATTAAGACCACCCAATTATTAAATCTATCATACATGACACCCTAGTACGTCTCCTGTGTCGTATACTCAAATATACCAATTTTGACCAAAACACATGCTAAATGACAAAACTAACATTAAGATTTTTAGGAAGACAACAACTTTAAGTCTTTAACATATAATATGCTGACACCTCATTGAAGGTGCTTTTGTCTTCTCAAGAAAACTTAATGTTCATTGTCATCATTTGACACGTTTGTAGCTGAAATTGATATATACGAAACAAGATAATTGGGCTTCCTGCCTGCCTGTAGAATAGTTGAAACACATGGGTGGGCTTGATGAATTTTTTTTTAAAATTTGGGTGCCCTCCACAAAAATAACCCCACATCTAAACACTATCTCCTTGTTACAACTAGTTATCTGATTATATTCATTCACATAATCACTCTCTAAACACAATGCTAATTGCCAAACACCCTAAATCAATTTGGCAAGCCAGGAACGCCAATTGAAAAGAAATTATGTACCGGTTCTTCTTGACCATAGATGTCTACATATATAGTTGGGAGAAAAAGAAAGAAAAAGTTTAGATCATACTATGACTAATTGAAAGCTGTTAAAAAAATGCTATGACTATCTGAAAGAACATACAAAATTACTTACTTGTAAAGGCTATCCGTAGATGAAGGAGCAGGTTCTTCTTTTTTAGCATCTCTCTCACTTTGAAGGTTCTCGAGCTGTTGATCAATCGCTGCAGGGAGAAGATGAGGATGGGTTTGCAAGATTTGCTCCAGGAGCTGACCAACTGGGGACTCTAGCTGAAGTGGTGCTACAGGAGCGAAATTATAACCCGAACCACCTGATGCTTTTGCTATACAACTCCTAGGACGCTGTGGTTCAACTCCAGCTCGTGACACGGGAAGCGGAGAACCCTGTAATTTATAAGAATTATGAAGACTGTCAAGCACACTTAATAACATTATAAGGAAAGAATAACATTAGCAAAATGGTGAACTATAGTCTGCACAAAGCCCCTCTTGTTACAGGATTTAATGCCACACATCAGAAAAAACAGAATTCCTATTATTCGTAGGAGTGGCGTATACTGATATTAGCCATGATCACAAGATGGGAAAGCATCCCTTCAAGTATATGTCAGACCATTAATATGCATACTCTTACTCTGCAATCTATAAACCAAGGGCAAGTTCAAGTGTTTTGGTTATCCTCAAAGCTAAAAAAGAAGATAATTTTCACAAAGTGTAATAAAAAAGTATAGTGATTTATCGTACCACAAAGAAAACAGAAACAAAGAGCTGAAATGGAAGATAGGCAAAAAAACACATGAAATCTGCCCCTGATTGCATAATGTCATTAAAAAACCACGATCGTTATTGAATGGCTGTACCCTAAACATAATTACAATACATGATTCAGTTATATTTATTTTTTCTGAGTTACCTAGTATCCTTTTAGTGAGCGCTACCTCTTATAACAAATCTTCTCCTAAGATAGGCATTTTATAGCAGATTGGATAAGCTATATTCTAACACTTTACATGCCAAAGGTTTACAGTTTATTAGTACATGCTTCAGCCATTAAAGATTAGAGGTATAATCAACAACAATGTATAGGTATCAGATACCCTACTAAGTGCTTACAGCCTTACACACTAACATGCTAATTAGCCGGAGCAGCTTGCTACAGTGAAATACCTGCATTCATCAAGATGACTTCCAACTAGGTTTACAAAACTCAAAGTGTTTAAGCCCTAGATATTCATACTTTAGCCAATTCACTGATTCCTTACTACACATATTTTTCTATACAATTAATGAAGTGACTAAGCTTTTGAAGCATTTACTAGCCCACCACATCATCCACCATCAAATATTAATATCCTTGCAACAGTTTACCTCAAATCTGCCATCACTTTCATTTCTAGTCGCGCCATCAGCGGGTTGTGAATCACTTATAGGGGGCGGAGTGGAAAGTTGATCACTCCGTCACTTAGTGCCAAGTTAGTTTTTTCCTCCATCACAATGGCAAGCACTTAAACATCACGCTAAACCCCTACGCAATCACACACACCATTACAATGAAATCTAGGACCCACCAACTCCTTCATTACACACGCAAAAATAATTCTCAATGTGACTCAGCTCACCAGACCAATCACTCCCTCTCCAGTTAGTCCATGGATCCAGGGTTCATTTTCCACAGCCTTTGATAGCAGGCATCTGTTTATCAATTGTGTAATTTAGCAAAACCTAGTAGGGCCTTTTTTGTTTCATTTCAGGTAAGTATAAAATCATTACGCCTGACCCTACATCATGGAAAAATTTGAAAATATAACCTTAACTAACATTAGATATTCTTTATCTAACACATTATAGTAGGATCAAACACGTTTTTGTTCTCCTAAGTTCCTATGGCGTACTTTCCTTGACTTGTAAGGCCATGATAGTAGACCAACATGCTTTTGTGAACAAGATGAAGTTTAGTAACCACGAAATCATAAGCTAATAGTAGTGTGTATACCTGATTACCTGTACCACAGTTCTCTCTCTCTCTCTCTCTCTCTCTCTCTCTCTCACACACACACACACACACACACATAAACATATAACATCATCTATGAGTTCCGTATCATGCGCCTTTTGACCTTAACCAATAAATTTGATATACAAAACTATAATCCCGTTTATGGAATCTGAATTTGAAATAAATGAAACTAATCGACCTCTCAAAACTATATACAGGCGCGCTTAAATATAAATGATACGAATTTCAAATTGAATGCCGCAAATAAGAGAGGGTTACTTACTCTAAGAAAGCCCAAGGAGGGAAGGGACTTAGAGTCAGAAAAGGTATGCATATGAGCGGACCTAGCACATGTAGCCGGAGTTAGAGTCGGAGAAGGATAGAAGACGTCGGTGAATACGCCGCCGGCAATTTGCATGGTCGCTGGTTCCGGTAATTGGAAGTGCGAAAGAGGAGCAACGGAGAGATATTTTTTTCGTTGAATATTCTGGTCCTTCTGGATCCCTTGTGTATGACTAGTAATAGCCTTGTAATTTGGTTGTTTGATTCGATGCCCTAAAAATGTTGTGTTATATATATTCCACCCTTTCTCGCAATATCACTCTTTCTTACCAACTATTTTTGTTTTAGAGTTAGATATATTTCTAGTCACCGTGGCTTTTATTATTTTGGTTTCTAATTTTTTATTTTTTTTAATTTTACGGATTTATTTTTAAAATGGTTAAATCTTTTACGTTTTTGGCCCTAATCAAATTAAAAGGACCAAATTACCCCTACCTATTATTTATTTATTTTCTTAACTTTTTATTTAATTTTAAATTGTTTATAAATAAAAATAAAAACAAAAGATATATCCCCCTTGTGTTTAATAACCTTCACCTCTCTCTTTGGTTCTCTCTCTCCACCGGCAAACGCCATCATCACCTCCATCTCCATCATTTCCCACCGCCACCCCCGGCCACCATCACCTCGGATCTGATAACACCTTTGTTTCTCTCTTTGTTGTCTATCTCTTAGTGTTTTTCAACCAACAAAACTTAGTATTTTTAACATCTCCTCTATGGGTGTTCAAAAAAACCGAAAAACCGACCTGCCCCGCATAAACCGAAACCGAAAAAACCGATACCCGTATAACCCGTAACCCGAAAACTAGGGTACCCGCTAAACACGGGGCGGGTTCGGTTTTTAGAATTCGATATCCGTGGGTACCCGCCCC
>JAUEJL010128405.1:0-11428 GCA_032274825.1 Drosophyllum lusitanicum | reverse complement strand
TACACACATATATACATATATAAAAAAATAAAAAATAAAAACTAGAAACCGGGTTGACCCGCCGGTCGAACCGGTTGACCCGTGACCCGGTGAGAAGATCGGGTCAACTAAAAAACCGATTTTTAAAACATTGCTTATGAGCTTATTTTTTATAAAAATAAGTTATTTTCAATAAGTCAAGATGAATTAATTTTTTTTCTACCTGATCAGCTTATTTTGATGCAATTACCTATTAACCCTCCTCTTTATAACAATTTCTTCCCTAAATCTGATCTTCTCTTCCCCATAACAGATCACGATCATCTTCCCCAAATATCATCATCTCTTCACCAAATATCATCATCTCCTCCCCATAACTCCCCATCCCGTTCAAAGCCCTTTATATTTGAGATTGTATGGATAACAATAAACAAAGGGATTGAAATTTAAATAATTTTAGTTTTTATGTTCCCAGAGTACGACAGAAAAGAAAAGAAAGTAGGGGGGTGTTTGGTTCGCGTATTTTGGGAATTGCATCCTGTCAAATGATTGGCATTTTATAGGATTTGGTAATCAGGTCTCCGTTGGCGTGAACAATTAACCAACTGCAACCCGTGGTGGATCCAAGATTAGGGGTCATGGGGGCACAAACTACCTTATGAAAAGTTAATCCTTAAGCTAAAAGTGATTCCATGAATACTAATACCAAATTTGGGTCAGGTCGGGTCGGTTTGACCTACCAATGAAGAAACTAATACACACCTTCATTCAAACATATCTTAATTTTGAATAACAATAATCAAGAATCCTAGTTTCCAAATATATAATTCGCAAATAAGTAACAATCCTAAATATGAAATACATAACTAAGTATTCAAATGTACAATTACATAGTTGAAGCAACATCTAGTCATTGAGTTGGGAATAAGTCAGCAGTTGCATATGTGAAGGACTAAGTATTCAATTTACCAAATCTTGATTTGTTAAATTATATCTCCTGGAGTTTAGGATTAGTAGATGTTTAGTTCCACAATTTTAGCTCCTTTCTGATTAATCTTAACACATTGTTACCATTCATCAATTAGCAATGCCATTGTCTCATATTGCCACACATATAGCCACAATTCTACATATGATATCAATAAAATTTCATAACCCAAACTTATTTAAGATTTGAGAAACACTGAAACAATTATAACCGAATTGTCATATATAACCGATTAATCATAACCGAATATAACCGAACGAATTGGTTATGAAATTACATTAACACGCACACCCCTAATATCCGAACTGAACCGTACACACCTTTAATATCCGATCCAATATAGCCAAGTACCCTTACGTTTTAAAAACACGGCTTATAACGAATAAAAACACCTAGCTAAACATTAGCATATGCTTTGTAACGCAATGATCAAACGTCGAGCCATGACGAGCTTCTTAAAACCTTCGTATTTATCTCTTCTAAACATTTGTTACTAGTTTTGAAAGATTTAGCAAATTTTGAGCTTCTATTTTGTAAAATGAAAAGTAATATAATTTATTTATTTTATTTTTAGACTTTTTAGTTGTGTTAAGACTGTTAGCTTGGGGAACACGCATTTAACAATACGTTGAAAAACTGTATGTCAACAAAACACATAAGTTTTGAGTTGAGTTTTGACTCGTTGAAAGGAATTTCTAGAATTCCACCACCTTTTTGGGCGACCGCCATGTTTTCATACGAATCCCTCCCACCACCCAAAACCATCTTATCCGCCGCCGCCTCTCTCACCGCCTCCGCCCTCCTCTTCCGCACCATCGCCGCCGACCTCATTCCCTCCGACATCCATGACTACTTCATGTCCTCCTTCAAAACCTTCTTCAAACGCATCTCCGCCCACCTCACCGTCGTCATCCACGATTCCGACGGCCTCACCCCCAACCAACTCTTCGAAGCCGCAAATCTTTTCTTAGGCACCAATCAATCTCCTTCTATACACAGAATCAACGTCAACAAACCCGAAAACGACAACGAATTCACCATCACCGTCGATCGCAATCAACACATAATCGACGTCTTTCAAACCGTGAGATGCAAATGGGTTTTGCACACTAAACAGATCCAAGTCTCCGGTCAAAACTCCAACGCTCGATCTGAAGTCAAATTTTTCGAATTAAGTTTTCACAAAAAGCATAAGGAAACAGTGTTGAAGAAATACCTACGTCATATACTAAAAAGAGCTAAAGAAATCAAGGATGAAAGAAAGACGGTGAAACTGCAGTACAGTAGATTATAGCGGCACCGATTACTCGAGCTCGGTGGTTTTGAACCATCCGTCGACATTTGAAACCATGGCTATGGATCAAAGCAAGAAGGCTGAGATTATGGAGGATATTGATATGTTCGTAAGGAGGAAAGAGTATTATAGGAGAGTAGGGAGGGCTTGGAAACGAGGGTATTTGTTGTACGGACCACATGGTACTGGGAAGTCGAGTTTGGTGGCAGCCATGGCTAACCATTTGAGGTTTGATGTTTATGATTTGGATTTGAGAGAGGTGCAATGCAATTCCGATCTTAGGAGGTTGTTAATTGGTACCAAGAACCGATCTATAATTGTGATTGAAGATATCGATTGCAATGTCGGGTTGCAGAGTAGAGAATTCGACAACGAAAACCCGAATAAGGATGAGGATGAGGTACATACATTGCAACTTATGTTCATAAATGTTCTAACTCAATCAAACTTAGTTTTATACATTATGTCACTAAAACTTGCGATCATAATAATCAGATAATCAATTTCAAAACATGCATTCTAATGACGTTATTTATATGTTTTTATTTGTATTGGAGTAGATAACTTTATCCGGGCTGCTCAACTTCATAGACGGGTTGTGGGGACGAGCGGATAATAGTGTATTAGTGTTCACAACAAATTACAAGGAGCGATTGGATGCAGCGCTGCTGAGACCGGGCCGCATGGATGTGCACTAGAGATGTCTTATTGTACATTTGATCAGGGTTCCGAGGAAACAAAACACTACTGATGACAATATTACCTTTACCATTGATAAAAGGACTGCTTCCGCGATGTTTTGAAAGAATCAGATTGATATTTATCTTCTGATTTTCTGCATTTATAAGCTCCGTTCGCTTTCTATCTATGGTCCTTTCCTATTAAAGCATTCGGTTCCACAAACTATATTAACCTTTATCAAAGTTCACAAATCGGAACAAAACTTACGATAACTTTCTCAGTGAAATCATATTGATTGCAAGTCTTACGAGTCGCAACGAAGTATGCAGAGTGAAGTGAACCACAGTGACACGTAATGGTGTTTGCCTATTCTGACCACAGCGACGGTCAGCTAGGGCTCTAGCAAGGTGGCGCCAGAGGCAACTAGGGTTCCAGTCAAGGATCGGTGGCTAGGACACCAAAACCATTACATGGAAATCAGTCTCGGATAATGCAAGCCCATTTTATTGTATACAAAATCCACATTTAACAAGAACACTACAACCTTGTGACCAAGATATTAGAGAACAGAAGTTCAGTAACTGGAGTTTCATTTTTTCTATTGTTATTTTCTAGTTATGAATTTTCGAAGCATGAGTCTGCAGCTTATATTCCTTGTATATGCGTCGATTTATCTATATATACGTAAACAGCAAATCAGCAAATGCTTTTCACGAATGTCGTTTTTCGTTCATTGTCTTACCAAGTGAGCATACACTAACACAACCTTGTTTTCGCAACAAATAAACACGAACGCCTATTTCTTTATGTGGTTTGTGTTTGTGTTTGTTTATTCAGTTGGATAAACTTAAACGAACAAACATTAACAAGCCACGTCAATGTTTACTCGATTCATATACAATCCTAATGATCATGCTTTTATTAGTTTACAAAATTGTTCCTCAAATTTTGAAGCTTTAATGTCAAGTTGGTTCAGATATGTATATATGGTGCTAATCTTTGTAAATAGCTATACACTTGGCCATCCTGCTAACAACTTAAGTCGCTATATAGCAGGAAATGAACATGTAAACCAGATATCACCAAAGCCTCCAAATGAACATGAGATATCTCATTTTCACTTGGAGATTTAGTAAGTAGAAGAGAAATTGAGTTTTATAGAGTATTCAATAGCTATTCTGGAAATAGAAAGGCCAGAGGTTGAGATAAATACCAGTCAGAATTGTAAAAATCTAGTAAACACATCATAAGAGTTCTATTTATACTTGAGGAACAAAGATAAAACGGGGGATGAAAACTTAATAAGTGGGGGAGAGTGGTAACGCCCCAAAAATTGTAAGATTTTAATTTAAATATTTTATTAAATAATTAGCGAGCTATATAATTTTTATGAGTTTGTAAAATTAACTAAAGAGTTTATTTAATAGGAGTCTTAAGATTTAATGAGTTAGCTAAGAGACTGAAAGTGTAATTACCAAATACTTTTACTTGCACTTAGAAATATTAGTGTGGCTAAAATAAGAAAATAAAAACTTTAAGGGGGTTGTTTTGCCAAATACTGAAAGATGGACTGGTCAAAATTGAAGTGTGATTGTTTGTTGTGTTACCGGAAGGATCGAGAATAGGAAGGATGAACAAGAAGAGTTGATTTATTTAGACATTTGTAGCTGATTGAAGTATTCTTTAGTAAAATTCAAGTATTAGATGTAATTATTCTAACTTAATGAGTTTAATTTTTGAGTTTTCGATGATTGAATGAGGGGAGTGTTCTTAATAGTAGCATAATCATCTTGGTGATGATTCAATCGAGTTTTATTATTGATTTTGTGACGAGATTACATTAGAACCAGAATTTTTGTGTTTGTAAAGAAGTAAATTGTATGCAAATGAGTCAAGTATTGTTTATATAGTATCTAATTGCTATTGTTAACTTTTTTTAAATAACCTATTTTGACCTAAACCCCTTTTATATATTTTCTAATTACCCGTTTCGACTCGAATCCATTTCGACCCAAGCAAGATGCTTTGGCCCATTTAGTAATAACCCAGAACAACCTCAATCTTTGTTTATACAATACTTCTCTTAGCTAGAAAACACGAAAAGAAGAAACAAATGGAAACGAAAATTGAGAAGAAAATTCTCTATAGACAATTAGAAAAGCACGCATATAGCCCGATTGAGAAAGTTGGAATATTTTTCATAAAGGAGATGATTCTTCTACAGAAGAAATTGATTCTTTCACAGAAGAAATTGATTCTTTCACATAAGGTACAATAGCATTGAAGCTATTGTACAACAAGTTGATGAAGCATTCATTTTTTATGGATGTATCAATTTATTCCGTGAAAGAATCATCTCCCTTTCCATAAACATAGCTAACAAACACTTATTACCAGTTCATTAAAAATAAAACTTTTAAAAGGTTGGTTCAGCTCGCAAACACCTTTTTTTCCAACTAATGTGTTATTTATGATTAGGAAAAGGATACTATTAGAATAATAATCAAAATCTATGAATTAAACAATTTAAAAGGTTGTGTGCATTAAAACTAGATTTCGGGCGACTGTCAACAAGCTTTATCCCATTTCATTCATTCCACTTTTAGCCCTTTTTCATCGGTTTAAGACGAAACACAACCCTGATCAACACATTCATAAATAAATAGATAGATAGGTCAGCTTGCTGACTCTAGATGTGAGACAAACATGTCGCAAAATGTACCTCAGCCAGCCGTTTCAGATAACTATAGGCATTTCCATTTTGGGACATCCATTTCAATTCAAGTTATTTACTTTTAGCAAATACAAGTTAAAGTACCAATTTGCACATGCCCATAATTACATATTTATTAGTTATTTATGGTGTAACTTCTGGTGTACACGGTGTTGTAAATATCGTTGCCTTGGCGGGTATCGGCAGCCGGCCGACCTACAAATCACCAAATCGGTCTACAATACCAGTCCCGGTCAATATCAGTCATTTGGTGGTCTCGGTAGTCTTGGCGGTCAACGAAACTGCTTTGATTTTAAAGAAAAACTAGGTTTAAAGATGCAATTTTACGAGAGGGTACCTTTCTTGCTTTTTTCTTTCGCCGTACCTCTTCCTCTCTGTGGCGACGGGCACACACCGACCGGCAAAGGTGAGACTCCGGCGAAGGTAACTCTGCCGTCCTTCCCATCTGTGGGCTGTGGTTATTCATACATGACACACAACCCCTCTTCCTCTCGGATATAAAGGACGATATGTTGTGGTTATTTGAACCGACAACTTGTGTTTTTATTTATTGTTTATTAAACTAATTAATTAATTATAAACTAATGCTTTTTATTTTTCATATATATTAAACTTTTTAGTATTTTCAGAAAGAACTCCAGTAAAGTAAAGCAATCAACTTTCAGGCATGTTCAAGTCTAGGGAAAAAAGAAGGAAAAAAAAATACTACATACCATCATTGGTCAAGAAAATAGAGGTAGGGGATCCTGGAGATGGTGGAGTTTGATTTAGCAATGAAGCACATCGGCCAGCCTTCTTAACAGCATCTGGATCCGTAGCCGACAAAATTTCCACATGGTCAAGTCCTATCTGTCTCTTTATCAGCTCTAAATTTTCTTTAAGAACCTCGATCTCACCAAATGGCAGTCTTAAGTCCAAAGCTTGAACCCCAAGTTTCATCACCTCGTCTTTCTTAAACCTCAAGAATGGCATGCATAGCTTCTGAATTTGCTTAAAGTTTCCTTCCTTGCTGACTGCACTCTGTTGCAGTGCCTTGAGAATCTCCTGGTCTGGTGCAAACTCATGTTTTTGAACCTCAAATTTGTCTCGTAGAATGTTCAAGCACTCTCTCTTCCACCCATCATACTGTTCGTTCACAAACACAAGCCCAATCGTTGGTTTTTTCGGTGTGCTTGTTTTATCATTGCTACCTTTCTTTGAACCACCAGAAGCCTGCTTCAGAAGAAGCTTCCTGAAAATCAATTTTAATCATCAGATCAAAAAAGGAGCTTTTCAATTTGAATAACACAGACATAACATAATAAATTGTACACTATATTATTTAAAAGCAAGTTTGGGCGAACCTAAAATTGGTTATAGACTCCTGCAAGTATCTGTTAGCCTTTTGAAGGCTGAGATCAGGGTTATCAGCTTCAGGCCATCCAGCTTTGATGACAAACCCTTGTTTTTCTAAAAGTTTCCTCCATACGTATTCAGAATAATGCGGGCAGATAGGAGCAATAAGCCGAGTTTGAATATCCATAAACCGCCACAAAAGATCACGATTCATGCCACTTGAACCACAAGAAAACCTATATTCATCTCTGGCAGCTTGGAGATCATAAAACCCAGTTTTCAGTGCTTCACGAAACATATACTCGCTGTAGTTTTTCTCAGTCATTTTTATAGCAAAGTTCATTTCATTCGCAAAAACACGGTCAGCATAAGTACAAGGCGGGCCCACTCTTAAAGATGATTCAGCAGCAAGGACCTCCTCCATCCATACCCTCTCCTTGGTAAGCCGTAAAATCGCAGCATTGGCCGTTTCAAACACAAAGTTAGCATCATCCATACCATCACCAGCATCAGCAAGAGAGAATCTAGTAGCATCAGCAGAGAATTCCTCGATAGCTTGCTTTAATGTCCTAAAATTACCGGTTGACTTCGACATCTTCTCAGAATTCAACATAATGTGACCATTACATCTAAATCCACGAGGCCAGTGTTTTTTGGGAAATATTGCTGTGTGGTTATATATACAGAACGTAAGGTGGTTCTGTATAAGATCCTTACCAGAAACACGAAGATCAAGAGGGTACCAATATTCAAACTCCTGTTTCATCTTCTTAAGAAGGGACAACGATATATCTGAAGATGGTTCTGGGCCAGAAAGAAACAAATAATCCCAAACCTCATCCGTAAGCTGTTCAGGTTTTATGGCAGACGTGTCCGCACCAAATAATTCCCCTTTCTGGAACAAATGACAGACTGTATAGTAAGCCATGTAGATAGTTGAATCAGATAATGATTCCACTAAGAACTCCTCATCCCAAGGAATACGAGTCCCTAGACCGAAACTTCTAGAACATGCCCATTGGTTCAACCAACTCAATGTGTGCTCAAACCCATGTCGGGTTTCATCAGAGTACAAGTTCATGTTGGCTAAACACTCCTCTGCGGCTTTTCTCCAACTAGATTCACCATAAGTAAGATACCACTGATCAGTCAAGGCAACAACACACTCGTCACCTGATCTGGACATTACTTTCTTCTCAGGCTCACTGTATACAACAGCTTGGCCAAGATCTAAAAGTTTGCTTCTGATTAAGCTTTTAGCATCTTGAACACGCATCCCTGCATATTCTCCTGCAATCATGGTTCCTTCATAGAATCCACCTTTGTATATTACCTTTTTAGCAGCGTCCAGCTTCTCTCTCTCGTTTTGGCTCTTGATCTTCATGTCGGTGCATATTTTTTCAGCCGATTTGTCACCAAATTCTGGGTGGCTGATGATTGGGATGACCTCAAAGGGTAATACCCATTCGTCTTTTACACCAAATTTAGCCCTAAAAGGAGCTTTTGCTTTTAAATCCTACAAAAAAAATGAGTTAGTTAAGTATGACACATCTCCAAATCAAATTGTGATTATTCTAAGGCAACATTATATCTAAAAATACAAAAAATAGTACCTGCAATGCCATGAAGTCATCAGGGGAATCACTGGGAACGCTGGTAACAATCCCAGTACCCTTATCAGTGAGGACAGAGAGCATTGGAAGACAGTATATAATTTCATTAAATGAAAGCGGTGATCGAAGGGGTAACCCAATAAGATCTTGACCAGTCAACTCAACAAGGCATGTTGGCTTTTCAGGGACACGGGACAACCTCTGATAAGCCAGATTACGGGCCGCACGCCCAGTTAAGATGAAGACCTCGGATTCGTTAATCTCAAAGGCTCCATATTTTCCATCAGGCAAAACCCATGAATTGGTTTGACCATACATAGTCTCTGGCCGCAAGGTTGCAGCAGCTAAATACACTTTCTTCCCTTCTAAAAATGCAAATTTGGCAGGGAATGGTGGGACCACCTCCATCTTGATGAGTGTATACTCCTGAGGAATAACACCTTCCCCTGATGCCCGATCATGATCAGCACAAGGCTGCCCATCCAAAGGCGAATATATTGTGTATCTTAAATCTTTAACAATCTTCCCATATGCTTTCAACTTTCTCATTTGCCACCTCACAAACTTGTCAAAAAAAGGGTTGATGTCTGTTGTGATAAACGACCGCCTCCAGTCAGCACCCAATCCAAAAGCTTTAAGGTCTTCTACAGCCAAAGGAGGAAAAAACCGAAGCCATTGAACAGGATCTTGAAACGTAGCAATCTCAGCATCAGATAAACCGTAACCACGCATTATCTCCCACTGGTAAGTCTCCCTTCCAACTTTCGATGCCGCCTTGGATTTTTTACCCTTGAATTTTTCTGGGTTGTTTCCCTCATTAGACTTAGGTTCCTGTTCACTCTTCACCTCCTCTGTCTCCAGTGAAGGAAAAACAGGTGGATTACCAAATTTTTCTATCTCTCTTTTTAGTTTATCAGCCGATGCTTTGATTGGCATACCAGTGCAATGGAAGCCAAAGGGTAGAAGGACATTAGCGCCCCTCAGTCTGTGAAATGCGGCTGCAAACTCAAGCTTAGATAGTGAAAACGCGTGACCCAAGTGCAGATACCCATTCATATACGGAAAGGGAAAAGTCCCAAAAAACTTTTCCCCTTCTTTGGGTGGTTTGTCATTAGCTTCGGCATTGAAAACATGACTCTCGTCCCACCATTTTCTTGCTTCTGCTTCCATTTCCAGAAGCTGATCACGCCTCTTGAAACTCCTCCCACTCTCGGTATCTGCCATCTCGCTACTAATTTGACAAAAACTGTAGAACGAGACAAAATATTAAAATTCATTTATAAAACCTCGTGATACAAGTATGGCAAGTTCTTGTATTTCTACAAAGAATGTTTCCACTCATCTTAACCCAAAAAAAGAGCTAATCAAAACAAACAATTCACAACCAAGAATTAACCAAAAGTCCATTGATGTATTATATTAAAAAATCCAAATAAAAGAGTAGTCAGGTTCTCAGTAGTCGGCAGGTGAAGTCTTGCACACAACTCACCACTAATTTGACAGAAACGGTAGAACAAGATAAAATATTAAAATGCATTTATAAAACCTCGTGATCCAAGTATGGAAAGCTCTTGTATTTCTACACTAAGGAATGTTTCCACTCATCTTAACCCAAAAAAAGAGCTGATCAAAACAAACCATTCACAACCAAAAATTAACCAAAACTCCATTGATGTATTATAGTAAAAATACAAATAAAAAAAGTAGTAGTCAGGTTCTTAGTAATTGACAGGCCAAGTCTTGCACACAATAATTCAAACCGACTCATTATTTGAAGTTGTTAATTTGAACACCGGAGACAATAAAAGTTATTTTGTAACGTAATAATGCAAAAGTGCAAAAGAGTGGCA
The DNA here is from genome assembly GCA_032274825.1 of Drosophyllum lusitanicum. Lineage (NCBI taxonomy): Eukaryota > Viridiplantae > Streptophyta > Magnoliopsida > Caryophyllales > Drosophyllaceae > Drosophyllum > Drosophyllum lusitanicum. Next base: position 954 of record JAUEJL010128405.1, on the reverse strand, counting down.
ATAACGACTAAAACAAAATGTTGTGGACAGTGATTTATTAATAAGTATGTCTTAATCAACACAATTTAGCAAAAACTTTCAAATTTCTAAGTGAAGCAAGCCACAAAAGTTAACTACTTTTCATCACCTGCATCTTACAGCTAGGTCCTTCAACTATTAGGTGGAGTTTTTTTGTTAGAGGTTAAACCTCTTAGCTATTTTTCTAACACTTGTGGAAATCTATTTACCAAAACAAGAAGATTGTTCTCTAAATTAAGAAGAGCTTAAACAAGCCATGTAATTGAGCAAACTAACAAGAAATCTAGCCACGATGTTTCAAAATCAAACAAATACAACCAACGATACCGGCGAAGGAAGAACTGGTGGCAGCTGAATCGAGAGAGAGGCAGACTTCTCGTACTGAACCGCCTGAGCAAGAACCACCGGCGGCTGAGTTGGGCGAGAGGCAGCAGCTGAGGTGGATTTCTCTTTGAAGATCCAGAAACCGACACAGAAGTGGGGCTAGTGTTGGATATCGCCCACAAGTGTTCTTTGTAGAGGGTGTGGAGCGCCGGCTCTTTGTTGTAGAGGGATAGAGTGGGAAATCGTCGCCAAGGGTTCTTTGTAAAGATGCATGCGGTCATGGGTTTATGCTGTGTTCCTGAGATTAATTAAGGAAAAGAAGGGGAGGGATAATATTAGGGTGCGTTTGGTACAGAGAATGGAATTGCAGAGAAATGATTGCAGAGAAAGGGAATTAGCCTGAAGAATGGGAATTGAATCTTTTGTTTGGTAGCACAGAGATTTCAGCAGAGAAATATAACAGAGAATCATTTCTCTTGTTTGGTAGCACAGATATTTCAACAAAGAATTGTACCAAATTTATCATTTGCATTCATGTTGTTTCCATAACAAACAATTAATTTTGGTCAATTAACAACCCAATTTTATATATTTCAAGATCCATTGATGGTC
>JAUEJL010128394.1:0-11428 GCA_032274825.1 Drosophyllum lusitanicum | reverse complement strand
CAATAAAATTTACACCAAAACGTAGATAAAAATGAGACGGTCGTAAATATATAATTATTTTTTCTCTAAACAAAATACATCACAAGTTACTAAACATAATTTATAAACAACCTATAATTAATTACATTAATATACAATTTTTTTTAAATTACCTCATATTTTCTTAAAAGCCCCTCACATGTTTTATAAAACCCCCTCACAATTTTCATTCAACCCCCTCCAATCTTATAACCTATTTATAAAATTTCTTATGATGTCATCATTCTTAAAAACATGATTTTTTAAAAAGGATGATGATGTCATCATCATTTTCTTTTAAATAAGTTATAAGATTGTTTCTTCTTTATTTAAATTATAATCAACTAGTGGAATTATTTTGTTTGGAGGAGTTTCATCAAAATTCAAATGTGGTATTTAGGGTCTTCTCTACAACCATAACATGCTTATTTAACACCATATAGGCTTTACTATTTAATAAGTATCATAGGAACACATACTTATAGGATTTAGGATCAAACTTCGTCAAGTAATCTTTTTTATTAAGATATAACATTTAGTTGTAAAAACTTTGAAGTGTCCTAAAGTTGATTTTCCTCCATTGTATAGTTCATAAGGGGTCTTTTCTAAGATAACTCAAATTTGGACTCTTGTTTAAAATGTATGTTCATGGGGGAGTGAAATAGAACATGAAACTGTAAGCTTCCAAGTAGTGGGAGGAGTTAGGGGCTAATTTGTGCTATAGCTTCACACTAAACTTTTGAGGAATTGATTGTTCATTAAGCATGATACGACTATTTTTTGTAGACTTTGGTTCTTCCTTTCAACTAACCCATTGGATTGAGGAGTTCTAGAAGCTAAAAAGTTACGAGTAATATCATGCTTATCACAAAATGCTCCAAATTGCACTTCATTATCAAATTCTCTACTATGGTCCGTACGTATGGAAATTGTAGTATGACCTCAGTGGTTTTAAATTTGTTTTCCAATAGTGTTGAATTTTTCACATGCTTCATTTTTAGATCTTAAAAGTAATGTCTATGTATATCTTGAAAAACATATACAACCACTAAGGTGTAAAAGTTTCCACTATATCTTTGAATCGGTGAAGGACCAAACAAGTCCATGTGTAAAAGTTTAAGTGTTCTTTTGGTTGATACCAAGTTCTTTGTCTTGTGAGAAGCATGTACTTGCTTACCCACTTTACATGCATAAAAAAAATGATTGTCATATTTTAATTCTAATAAATCATTTACAAGCTATTGATTGCTAAGCTTTCAAATTATTTTTATGTTAGCATGTCCTAATCTTCCTGAACTTCAGATGTTGAGTCATCTTAAAGCACTAAGGCCTAGGATATTCTTCTTGTAATACTCGACTTCTCGAAATTTATAAACCATTTCTATTATTATTATTGATTGTAATGACTTAATGGGATTAAAGTATTGGCATAGTGGGCCTACTTAATCAATAAGGAAAATATGTTAATGAATTCTCCTTTGGTGGGCCTAGGATGTTCATTCTGATTGGGCATAAAGCCTTATAGGAATATATATATGGGGGATTAGGGCTTGGCCCTGGAGTCTTGCTACTGTTCCATTAGAAAGAAAGAAAGGTATCTGTGTGTGTGTGCTATGTGCCTTTCGCTTGAAGAACAAGGGAGAAAGGAAGAGTTCAAGCTTCACTCTCACTCAAGAATCGGGAAGAAAAACTCAAGGTAATGTTCCTAAACTCTGTATGATCGTGTAGGTCTAGTTTCCTATGGATTTAGGCTGGATTCTGGAAGTTTTTCAATGTTTGTTTTTCAATGTTTGTATCAGGGTTTTCGTGTGTGTGTTAAGCCGAGAGAGAGAATGGGTGTCTTAACCCACTAAAAGTTGATAGAAATCTAATTAATCTTGAAAGGGTTTGTTTGAATGAGGTTAGGAATGTCATGCAACTTGTTAGGATCGCAACCAGGGAACTGACCAACGATATTGTCCGCTTTGGGTTGCCCCTCACGGCTTTAAAACGCGTCAATTGGTAAGAGTAAGATTCCCCTCCTTATAAGGAGGAAGAATCCCCCTTGCCTCACCGATGTGGGATGCTCCTGCATTGCTACAGGAGCGGTGGGTTTAAGAGTCGCGGATTTACCCGGCTCGAGGGAACGATGAGCCCCATAAACCCAACACATGTTGTGTCACATGGTTTTACTTTGATCATGATTATGTGGTTAGTATCTGTGATTACTGATTACAAGGGTTCCAATAATAGATCGAATATATATCGACTTAAATTTCTTGTTTTGGTGAAATGAATTGAGGACCAATCACACAAATTGGCATGGATTCATTATCACACGTCACATAAAGATTTTAAAACTGAAGTCAACTCGGAAGTACTCTTTACATCCACTTATATTCATGGTATAGTGTTTTTACGTGGGGTGTGGATTTTAGTGGGCCAAATGGTAACATTAAATCATCAACAATACAAGAAAAATAGTTTTAGTGACAATTATTGATGAACCATAGTTTCTTTACTATCTGGATGAGCAGGAGAAAATTTTGTCACTAATATTGTTACCAATTAAAATTTAGTGACGAAATTACTAGGCGGTCGATTATTCACTGATCACTAGCTAGTTTATACCGGACAAACATACAATACACTTCCATAGTTTATGTAGATTATTCCTTGAAAACGTAAATGAAAGAGAAGAGAGAGAGAGAGAGAATGTGTTTGTTGTATTTTCTATTATTATGAACTTATTACAATACAAAGAGATCGAGTATTTATACTCTCTTAAGAAATAAACATACATATACACTTTATATCTAACATCCCCCGCAAGTTGAACTGGACCTAGCACATGAAGCTTGAATCTGAGTAAGGAGAACTGATTTGCTGTAAGTCCTTTTGTTGGAGTTGAAAGGTTGTTTTGAAGATAATACCGATGAATGATGTTAATACTGTTTGTTTGTAGTTAGTACGAGTGATTAAAGTTAATACTAGTAGTTACAACAAAGTTACTACTGTTTGAAGAAATTAATGCCGGGTAGTGAAGAAAGAAAGTTAAAGCTGTTGAATGTGATAAGGATGAATTCCTTTATTTTAGGATGATAATTATGGATAAGATGTATAAGAATCTATGCGTAATTAAATGATTCTGTTAGCGTAATTAGTTGATTCTGTTTATAATCATTTCATCTATAAATACTCGCATGAACATAGATAGAAATATATCAGTTTCTAGAGTTGATAGAATTCAGCTTCAAGATTGATTCTTGATCCTTACGATAGAGAAGTGTCGTACGTCTGTTGAATCATTATCAATCAACAGATTGGGGCTTTTGATTGTTATTCTATGTAAGTTATTTAATCAAGTTATTAATACAATATATCTTGTTACTCGAAGTGTTATTTCGCAAACTTCTTTGTTTATTTTTGGATTGCTAGTATGTTTAAATAATTGTTGAATCGATCCTGACAAGTGGTATCAGAGCCATCATATGTGGTTGTTCTTGATCCAATATCAACAAGAATTTTGATATTTCCTTATTCAAATATCTGTGTGTCATAAATCATGGCTGACGTGAATGAAGGAGTAATGGTGTCCAAGGTTCCAATGTTAAAATCAAACGACTTTGACATGTGGAAACTTCACATCAAGCAATACATTCTATTCACTTATTATACTATGTGGGATGTGATTGAAAACGGTCAAAAGGGTGCAGTTGAGTTTGATGAAGATGGGATTGTGAAGAAAAGGCCTCCTCCAACCAATGATAGAGAAAGGAAAGAAAGATAGAGTGAAATGAAATCTTTAAGTGCCCTTCTCTTGGGTATTCCAAATGAATATCAATATCAGTTTTGCAGGTGTAATGATGCTAAAGAGTTGTGGAAGCTTTAGAGAAAAGATTTATAGGAACCAAAAGCACCAAAAGAAATCAAAGATCCTACTTGAAACAACAATAAGAAAAAGGCTGGAAAAGAAGAATCAATGACTCAAACCTTTGATAGTTTTAACAAACTTATTAGAGAACTAGAAACTACAGATGTCAAAATTGAGCAAGATGATGTTAACAGAATCTTTGAGAGATGAATGGACAATGTACACTGTGTACTTTAGGCAAAGTGATGAATTGGAAGACAAAGAGCTTGATTACGATGATCTAAGAGTCTTTGAAGGTGAAGTTAAGTCAAAGAAAAAAACTTCAGGTACTTCTCATAATGTTGACTTTCTATCATCTATGGGAAGTGGATCTTAGAGATCAAGTAATCCAAAGGATGCTGAAATGCTAAATCAACAAATCTAATCTAAAAATACAAGTGACAGTGTATTGGAAGCCTTTCAGGCTAGTCATGTGCATTCTACACCGACTAACGATGATCTGGAACAAATCCAACCAGTGATCCGGAAGAGATGGACATGTAGTGGTAAATGGCCATGCTTACTATGAGGGCTAAACATTTCATTAAAAAAACTGGTAGAAGGAATTTTGCTGTAAAAAAAGAGAGGATAATGCTGGGTTTGATTAAAGCAAGGTTGAGTGTTACAAATGTCATAAGATGGGACACTTTGCAAGAGAGTGCAAGAATGAAAGAAGGCCAGAAAGTTCCAGAGAAACAACATTGGTATCTCAAGAAGAACTTGGATTTGATTGGGGTAATCATGCAGCTTATGGGTTAGAAAATCAAGCACTAATGGTAGACATCACACCTACAACTCCTTCTGATATTCCAAAAGAGGTAAAAGCTAAAATTTGTTCAAAAGAATGCATTCATATAGTTAAAAAGTATAGGGATCATAATAAGGTCATGTGTGATGTTTTAACCAAATGGGAAGAAAGAAGGAGGGAAACTAGTGTGATCATAGGAAGTTATGATGAGCAAGTTAAAGCATACATTAAGAATGAAAAAAAAAATATCAGGATGATCTTACTTATGCTAATTGGGAGAAAGAGGAGATAACTTTAAAGTTAGAAAAGACTTTGAAGCAACTAGAAGAAGCTAAGAAAAAATCTCACAAAATTAACTTAGTATGTGGAAAAGTTATAGTATGCTTCCACAACAGTTGAGAATCTAATTAAGTCTTAAATACATGATAAGCTCAAAACAGGTATAGGATACAAGGGTGTTACACCTCTTTATAATCAGAACTATATTCCACCCACAAATGATGTAGTAGGTAAGTACATAAATAAGGAAATTCCCTTAGAAGCTACTAAGATTGATCCTAGTTCATCAACTTGTAAGTAGGATGAAAAAGAAGAAATAGAGGAGTATGAAGTGGATAAATATGAAAAAATGATGAGAAGTGTAGTTAAGAATGAAAATATTCCTCAAGAAAATTATATAGTCACCAATAAATTTGGAGGAACTCCTTATGTCAAATCTGAGAGAGTCTAAGAAAAGGGGAAGGTAGTTGATTCAATTGTTAAAAATACTTATTGTTCTTGTTGCAATATTCACAAGTCAATTGTCAAAGGAAATCAGAGGAATTGGACTCAACAGATGACACAGAATAATGGTATCAATTTCAAAGCTCTTAAGCCAAAACCAAGTTTTATTTGTGGAAAAACAAATCACATTACAAAAACATGTTTTTTTAGTCAAATCAACAAAAGAAATCATTTCGGATATAAAAGATCAAAGGTGTTTTCAAGAAATAAGCAAAACATTCGGTATAACAAACCAACATCACCAAGGTTTGTTAACAAACCAACATCACCAAGGTTTGTTAATACTGGCAGGCCTATGCAACAAGTGTTCAAAACAAAGTAAAAAGTTTTTCAAAAACCATTCAACCCCGACAAGAAAGTGTGGGTAAGAGTAAATGAAACTAGTTCAAAACCTCAAGCTAGTAAATCCATTGATGCTCAAAAGGAACCAAAGATGAAAGCATTTGTTAGTGATTGCCTTGTTAGTACCGCCAACATTGTTAGTATTAAGATTACTTCAAAATAATCATTCATGATGTCCTTGAATAATGATGATCTCAGAAAAACGGAGGTGTTAAAAGAAATAAGCTATTATGATGCTCAAGGATGGTCCAAGGCCACTTTGGCTTGGGTTCCTAAAAGAGATTAACTGTTTGATTTCATGTGTAGAACAGGTACAGTTAGAGACTACTTTAGGCATATAACATAGGGCACCATGTGTCTTCAGAATGATTCTGGCTTGATGGTAAGGTTGGTTTAGAATCATAGGTAAATAATGCTATTCATTTTCATAATACCGCTAGTAGAACTATCTCCGTTAACATTATTAATACAGGTAGCTTTATTCATACTGTGTTGAAATATAATGCTACTAGATTTGTTAATACTGCTAGTTTTATTAATACTGCTCAACTTAGTTAGTACTGCTCTAAATTTTTAGTACTGCTTGTAACCATTAGTAATGAAAGATGTTTGTAACCGTTGTGATTACAGTAATTGCAGAAGCCGTTGGAAGAAATTTCAGAGTATAAAAGCCAGATTAGGAAATAATTTTAAAGTTACACAAACAATCTGTCTCTAATCTTCTTGATTTATTGCTGATTATAAATATCTTCTTGAGTTCTCAAAAACCCTAGCTTTCAAGTTCTTGTTTCATCTCTCTCCCTTGTAACATCAAATCTATTAGAATGGCATCAAGTTCTTCTTCTTCATCCCGATCAAACATTGGTCTGACATAATGTTAGGTATGTTGGAAAAGGTAAAGGAATCAACTGGATTTCATGAGATTATCGATTTCTTATGCAGCTCTCACATCTTCTATGCGTTGACTGTAAACCTAACTATCTATACCGATCATATGAATGATTTTTGGGTCATTGCATCCTCTTGTGATTTCTAAAGAGAAAAGTGCATCAAGGCAAAAGGTGCAGGTAAGTCACTGGTAATCACTGAAAGCAAAATTCCCATGCATATCAGATTGAACGATGCCTTAGGTATTGAATCCCTTACTAGAGATTTTGGTCTTGATTTTTTTAAGAGAATGGGATATGAGGGTTCACTTTCTACTTTGACATTCCAAGAAGCCCTCCAATCTCCGTAATGGAAATTTTTCGCACACACTTTACAGCAATGCATTTCAAAGAAAAAAATGCATGTAATGAATTTGGCGCAACATTGGCCACAACTTATGTGTGTTTGGCAACAAACCAAATTTTCAACTTTTCTCAAATGATTTTCAATAATTTGGTGCGGAATATCACCAATCCTTGTTTCTTGCAAACAATTTTCAATGCTGAAATTCACGGCTTGTCATGGCCAGTTCAAATGTATGTGACTCTTTCTCATACAATGAAAGTTTTTGCAAATATGAGAAGAATTGGAAAAGATTTTTTCAGGAACTATCACTCCTCTTTTTCCACAATCGTGAGAGTGCCCACTGCAACTGGTTAAGAACCAAGCCAGTAGCCTACATTATCTAGCACACCCATTGAGTCCCAACCCACACAAAAATCACCACATCAGTCACCTCTGTCTCCTATTGTTCAAACACAAGCCCCTTTTCTTAGATCTTCAAAAAGAAAACAGATTGTGAGAGTTCCTTGCTCTCCCAAGCCCTCTACCCCACAAGCTGAAAGCCCTTAATCGGAGAATTCTCTAGTTGAGAATATCAAAGGGGAAACTAAAGAAGGTGATCACCAAGGACATAAGTGATCATTTTGTAAAGGATGAGAAATTACAAGGTACCCGATCTAAGGAAACCACCCGTAAGGATGTTTCTTTGGAAACTCACTTGCAGAAGGGTTCCCGGTGCCAAGAAACCAAGGGGGAAGTTCATGCTCAAGCTAGGCCTGATCAGATGGCTTCTACTCCTAAGGATTCATCTAAGATGGTAAACACATTTGATGGTGATGAGGATAGTGTTGACTATACTGAATTGACATCTATGATTAAAACCATGTTGAAGGAATTGTTAACTCAGAATGCTATTCTGGGTTGACAAAGAAAGGAAATTGAGTTGTCAAAGGCTCAAGTGTCCAAACTCATGAAGGATAAGAAAAGGAAAAATGATGGCTCTCCCTCTAGCTCCTCAAGTTTTTCAGAGGATGCTCCCCAAAAGGGGGAGAAGTTAAAACAAAAGGAAGATGAAGCCAAAAAACCAACTGAAAAGCTGATTAAGAAACCAAGTACAGAAGGAGAGTCTAATGGTAAAGGGGAAGAAGATAAAAGAGAGAAAAGATCAACTGAAAAAGGAAAGAAGGTTCAAGCTGAGAAGAAAAGTGATATTGTGTTTAGGCCAAGATTCTTAAGGCCATGATGGAAAGGTGTAGTGATTGGTAAAAGAAGAGAATCTACAAGTAATGTAGATCCGGAGATTATTGACTTAGATCCAAAAGACAAAGGTAAAGGTAAAGCAATTGATGAGCCTTAGAAACTACAAAGACAAATTGATGCACATGAAGAGTTGGCAAGAAGATTGCAAGAAAAGAAAGATCAGGTATTTCAAGATCAGTTTGAAGAAAGACTGATGGGTGAAAAAGATAAGAAGAAAGAATCTATTGAGGAAGAGAGAGGGAGAAAGAAGAGAAAGAATCTACAAGTTTTTCAACCGTAAACATGATAATTATTTCTGAGATAGAAGCAATGAATGTAATGCCTATGAATACCAAACCTCCTATGTTAATTGACTGGGTTGTTTTTTTCAAAGATGATGAATACACATACATGTTAACTAGTTAAAAGTGCAGTATGTTATCAAAATTTTCTAAGCATTCTACAAGACATTGATAGAGAGGATCTGGAGACAAGATTTGTTTGAGTAAGTATGATGGGATGATTAGTATTATTGTTGATGAATGTATGTTGATACAAAAAGCTATGGAGTACATGTTTATGGTGTTTGATCCAAAGAAGTTTCAAAATTTGTTTAATCTATTTGATGGTGTTCATTTATTGTTGTTACATGAAGACTGTGGAGTTCATCTTGTGTTAACTTCATATGGAAGATATGAATTCTTTTTGGTGGCAAAAGATTACAATTACAGTTTGGAGACATTGAAGTCCATAATAAGTGTGAAGCTGAGTGCTGTTTGAAACTCTCAAATGGCAGCATATCTTGTGTCAAAGATAAGGCATTTGATAGAGGAAATGGAGAAAAGCATGTAGAGAAGAAAGGTTTTGGTACCATCTTCAAGAAATAATTTCTAGCATACAAAGAAACTTATTGGATGACAACATAAGTTTAGGAGGAGATTGTTGGGGTTGAAAGGTTGTTTTGAAGATTAACACCGGTGAATGATGTTGATACTGTTTGTTTGTAGTTAGTACGGGTTATTAAAGTTAATACCGGTAGTGTTCAAAATTACTACCGCTAGTACAGAGTTAATGCTGCTACAACAAAGCTGGTAGTGAAGAAACAGAGTTAAAGCTGCTGGACGTGATAAGGATGAATTCCTTTATTTTAGGATGATAATTAAGATAAGATGTATAATTATCTATTCGTAAATAAATGATTCTGTTAGCGTATTTGATTTTGTTTGTAACCATTTCATCTATAAATACTCGTATGAACATAGATAGAAATATATCGGTTTCTAGAGTTAATAGAATTCAGCCACAAGATTGATTCTTGATCCTTACAATAGAGAAGTATCGTACGAATCATTACTAATCAATAGATTGAGGGTTTTGATTGTTATTTTATGTAAGTTATTGAATCAAGTTATCAATACAATATTTCTTATTACTCAAAGTGTTATTCCACAAACTTCTTTGTTTATTCTTGGATTGTTAATATGTTTAAATAATTGTTGAATCGATCCTGACACCTTTAGTGAACACATCTGCTAGTTGATGAGTCGTGGCAACATATTTTACACAACTTGTGTGAAAGAACCACTTCTCGTATGCGGTGCAAATCAATCTCAATATGTTTTGTACATTGATGAAAAACTGGATTCACTTTCAAATACGTTGCACTAAGATTATCACACCATAACGTAGGAGTGTCAACTAAATACAAAGCTCTTGCAATAAAGACATTATCCAACGAATGTCAGCAGAGTATATGCCACATCTTTATATTTTGCTTGTGTACTCTAGCGAGCAACTATTGCTTTTTAGAACTCCAACTGGTTAGATTAGAACCAATAAACATACAGCAGCCGGTTTTTGATCTTCTATCTTCCGGTTAGCATCAGAATAAGCTTGAAAAGTCATTGGATCGACTTATTTTTTAATCCATAATCCAGCATGCCTTGAAGATACGGTAGAATATGATCGACTATTGTCTAGTGAACATCGGTAGGTTTATGAAGAAACTAAGAGACCTTACTCACAACATAATCAATTTGTGGACAAGTCATAACAAGATATTGTAAGGCACGTACGGTACTTCAAAATACTGTTGGATCATCAAGTAAAACACCAGTAAAACAACATAATATCTTAAACTAAGACCAGTTTACTATAATACATCCAAGATGTACTTTTGTTGTGAAGATAAAGACAATCATCCTTAAAAGCATCTTGTATTCCTAGAAAATAATTCAAGGAACCAAGGTGTAACATCCTCGATTTGAGCCTAGTTGTAAAACATTTGTAATTATACGTAAGTTAATGATTAGTGATATATGTATTTCAAAGTTGTATGTATATGAGTATTAATTGCTTAAATGAAATGTGTTTAAATGAGTTGTATGTATATATATATATATATATATATGTAATTTTAGTTAAAGTGATGTATATATATATATATATGTATATATATGTGTGTGTCTAGAAAATGAGAGAAGGAAAAGTAATAAAAAGAATTAAAAAAAGAAAAAGAAAAGGAATCCAGAGGCCGCCTCTGGATGTGGGTTTGCATATATGTGTATGTGTATGTTGAAAATTGACTAAGAAAGTCAATACTAAGAAAACACACACAAAACACACACACAAACTCTCTCGGGAGATTCTTGAAAGTTAGAAGTTGGAAGATTTGGTGTTGTTGAAACAACCAAAGGTAAACATGATGTTTGTAGCCAAGTTTAAACATGTTTTGTAATAGCTATGTGTTGTGTTGAGGCTGGAAATCCAAATTCAAGTGAAGAACACCATGAAAGGACATTCAAAGCTTACTTTGAAAGTGGGTTTTGCATGTTTGGTGTTCTTGTTTGGATTTGATGAGTTTATGGAGTTTGTACATATGTAGTATGAAGTTTAGAAGTGTTTTAAAAGTAAAAATAACAAGTTTGAAGATCTGGAAAAAGAAAAGTTTAAAAAGAAAGTCGGATGGTTGATGAACAAGAAGAAGATGATATGCAGGTTTGCACGCGACGGGACGCGTCGGGCAAGTGGACGGGACGCGTCCCCGGCTAAGTCGTGCGACTTTGTCTTTCATGCGACTTTTGTTCATCCGACTTTTTGGCCCATCCGACTTTTGATCCAACCTTTTGGTCCGACTTTCGGACCAACTCTTGGTCCGACTTTCGTATGGTCCGATTGTTGAGTCATCCGACTCTTCC